>JAQGBS010001056.1:0-17430 GCA_034698545.1 Acrobeloides obliquus | reverse complement strand
GCTCAAACATTAGAGCTAGCATTAGAAAGACACTGGCGGAGAAGGTGAAGTTGCACATGGTGTACCTAAATTTTGAAAAATTTTCTTAACTGTTGCCGTATGCGGGTGTAATGAAAAGAAGGAAAAATAAGCGGGAGATGGGTTCCGAAAATTGTGAAAAAATTTTCGCATGGGGTGTTCAAAATTGGTGCCCTGGTAAGGTGCAAGAGCAATTGATCGCAAAGCGATAAAGGTCAAAATCGGGGTTTCGGGATCCCTCATATCCTAGTTGGAAATGCCTTATAGTCGAAATTTTTTTGGCTACCACGAAACTTTTTATTGAATCAGGCAACGTACATTGAAACGAAAAGAAACGTGGATCGTTATATAGCTTTTTTGATGCATCCGTGCGTGGTCGTAATCAGGATTAGTACTAACTAGTACTAACTAATCCCGATTTTCCCTCCATACGACCACGCAGGGATGCATCAAAAGCTATATACCAATCCACGTTTCTTTTCGTTTCAATGTACACGTTGCCTGATTCAATATAAAGTTCCGTGGTAGCCAAAAAAACTTTCGATTATAGACTAAAATTTGAATAATTCACTTACCAAAATGGTATTGCCAAAGCATACTGCCCATTATATACATCAAAAATAGTCGGAACAGCATACATAAACATAGACGACACCAACAATGCCGTGTCACAAAAAGTCAGCCATAAAAAGTGAATATAAATTCTCGGCCTTCTTTTTCTTCTCCCTTGCGAAGTCGAACTCCCGTTATCCGAATCACACAATGACGAACTATACTTCAGCGCCAAACTTCTTAAAAAGCCTTTTGTTGAAAGCATCCGAAAATTCAATATGCAAATCGCATAGCTGTTGAAAAATAGACCAGAAATTACTACGAATAAGATCAAAGGTCCGTTGATGAGGTTAGAAATTTCTGAATAGATTTCTTCTGGGTCATAAATGTCACTGGAGTTTGAGTCCATAGTCTATAAATAAGTTATACCAAATTTTACGGCGGGAGTGAAAAAAATTCTCGAATAGGGTGTATCAAAAAACCGGAATTTGAGGCGATTTGTTCATATTTTTTTATCAGAAATTTTTTTCAAAAATGACCTTATTAGGGCTAATTTTATGCGGGGAATCGATTGCGCGCATTTCCAACGCTTGAAATCGTTTCCCTGATCCTGAATCAGGAAATTGGAGTGTGTGTATTGAAGCGAAAATCGAAAGTTTTTATATTTTTCACCTGAAAATGATTTTCTGGGGGTAAATTTATGCGGGAAATTGATTAGCGCTTAAAAACGCTTCCCTGATCTTAATTCAGCGAAACGAGGTGTGTGTATTGAAGCCATACATGACCAAAGGTGGTAATAGGTGGTAATAAATTCCACAGGGTTGTACGGTTGTGCCTTGGCGCGAAGCGCCTAGGTTGTGCGGAGATAATAATGGGTTGTGCCCGGCACTATGCCCCAGGCACAACCCTTGTATTGTTTGTATGGGTTGTGCTTTTTAGGAAAAAACAAAGGGTTGTGCTTTAGTGAAAAATAGGGTTGTGCCTTTTTTCGAAAAAAATTACAACCACTTGGTTATGTATGATTGAAGCGATGATCAATTTTTGCTATAATACATCAATTTTTCTTGGATCAGGATCAGGGAAGCGTTTTCAAGCTTCAGGAATGCGCGCAATCGATTCCCCGCATAAATTTATCTTAGAAAGTCATGTTCAGGCAGAAAATCTAACAATTTTCGATTTTCGCTTCAATACACATATTCTGATTCCCTGATTTAGGGTCAGGGAAGCGTTTTCAAGCTTCGGGAATGTGTACAATCAACTCTCCGCATAAAATTAGCCCTAATAGGGTCATTTTTGAAAAAAAATTTCTGGTCGAAAAAACATGAAAAAATCGCCCAAATTTTGGCTTTTTTATACACCCTGTATATAGAGGCTAGCACGCTTGTCGATTTTGACCAACAACATGAATCACGAAAATGTGTCGCTTTTTTTAAACAACATAAAAAATTTTTTGGTAAAACACTTCAAACAATGTTACTATACAAGTCGACATTCTCACCATGAAAATTATAAATATTCGCGGAAGTTTGAATTTTTTGACCAAATACGTATTATGACTAGTTTAAAATTTGTCAAATATAAACTCACGAATAACACTAATCCCGATGCTTTGTTAATGCCGACCAAAGATTAATATAAAAATTTACACTTGGGAGTTTCTTTTCTTTGCCTCCATTGTTCCCAAGTGTCCGGATGTCATTTGAAAAAGTTCCGTGTTTAAATGTTTTTCTATTCGTATAAAAAAAGATTATGAATGTATGAACAAATTAGCTGTGTTTTTGCTATTTGTGCGTTTAGTCAAATAAAAATAGAACAAAGAATTTTTAGAAAAAAATTGAGATTTTTTTTGCTTATTTTCGGCAAATATTTTTTTAAATGATCAATAAGTTTAAAAAATTAAAAATAAACATCCGGCGCGCTTCGCACACCAATAAATTTACAGGGTGCCCGAAAAGGGCAATTTTGAAATTTTTCAAATATTTTCAATTTTTTATTTTTCATCAAAATAGCTTTAGGAGTGAGTGTTTCATGTGAAATCATTTGCGCATTACCAAACCTTGAAAACGCTTCTCTTCCTGATTCAGGGAAGAGGCATGTATATTGAAGCGAAAATAGGCTAATTCGGGCTCAGGAAAGCGTTGTTAAGGTTCGGTAATGAACGGGGGGACACCCCAGGGTCAAAATTCGAAAAAATATTTTTCCTAAAATTTTTTCAAAATGAAATATTTAGGGGTAATTTTATGCGAAAAATCGATTGCGCGCATTCCCGAAACGTGAAAACCTTTGTTTGACCCTTAAAAATTGAAAAATACGTATTTTATAGTATACGCATATATGGGTAAAAATATGTATTTTTCAATTTTAAGGGCAGACAAAGATTTTCACGTTTCGGGAATGCGCGCAATTTATTTTTCGCATAAAATTACCCCTAAAATTTCATTTTTTTAAAATTTTAGAAAAAAATTTTTCGACTTTTGACCCTGGGGCAGTGGTGTCCAACACGTCGACGTTTATCACAAACGTCCCGACGTTTGTCACGTCGTTCATCTAAACGTCGACGGCGTCGACAAACGTCGTTAGACACCCCTGCCCTGGGGTGACCCCCTGATCCACAATAGCTTCGAAAATTTTTATAAGAACCCTTTAATCCGAGCTCAAAGAATTTTTGCCTATCACTAATTTCTTTATATATTTTTCCAAGACAGAAAAATGGCTTCAAACATGAAAACGGTTTAAATATATTCATTTTCTGGTTTTAGAAATCTACACCACGCACAATATCATCTTAGGCCCCAAAAATTACCCTATAAATATCATATGAAATCCCTGGGAAGATTATCATGACAAACAGTCGCGTGAGAAAATGCTCTTAATAAAAAGTTAGACTTAACATGACTTGGCTTTATGCAAAGCTTTATGTACTAGGAGATTTGAAATTCAAACTCACATAAAGAAAAAAAGCTAAAGATAATTACGGATTCTTTTTTGAAAAAAATCGAAAAATAGTCGCATTGGACCCCCTATGTGTTTGCCCAAATTTTGGAAAAAGTTTCAAAAAAACACAGGGGGCCAAGCACCGGCCGCAATTTGGTGAAGGGTGTTTCGCAGGGTCTGTGGACCATACATTATCAATGGGGGGACTGTCCCCTCCCCCCTTTATGTATGCTATGGACCCCAAAAAATTAGAGAAATTAATAAATTTATCTAATTGGAACTACTTATGTTTTTTGCCTAAAATTTGATTTTTCATCAAAATTTCGTATTTTTTCAACACAAATATTCATTTTTCAATTTTTCACTAAAAAATATTGGTCAAATATTTGACAAATGTTTTAATTTGACAACTATTTGATAGACAGTAGCGTATCCAGGGGGTGCAAAAGGGCGGCCGCACCCCCCCCCCCCAAGTATACTGGATATCGGATTGCGTAAACTACTATCCATTGCAAGAAAAAATTTACGTTAATCAACAATCTAATGAAACTAAAGCAGAACCTGAACACGAATATGGTGGAATTTTGGAACTAGAAGTGTCACGCATCTGACCCTTCTCTTGCTAGTATTTTGCTCAAGCACAAGTCATGGCTTAAAAATGTGTTAAAAGCACATAAAAGAAATGTAATTTTTTGACATAAAAATTCATCACAAACATAAAGTCTATAAAGCATCCTATTCATAAGAAAATTTTCTCGAAAATTAGGTAAAATTGTTTGAATAACTCTTGCAAGATTAGATATGACGCATTTTTTAAACAATGAAACTCTAATTGGTTTTTCTCAGGCAACCCAAGGATTTTTCTGCTGCTTTCGTAAAAAGCGTCAAAGATTTAAAATAAAATAAAAGACATTTTACGTATAACAAATGTACTCTGTCAAGTTAATTCATCTAATTAGATTCTTTTTCGAATTTTTCCGACGCCTCTTGATATGTGATTCCTTGATGGATGGGTAAATGACGAATGGTTAAGTTTTTTATTAGTATGAAAGTTAGCTTTAATGAGCATAACTTTACAGGCTGGAATTAATAGGGTGACTTGGAAAATTGAGATAGAGGAGTAAAAAAATATTGGCTATTATCATAAATCTAACTATCTATAAATAGACAAATTCGTCAGTTAGTTAAAAAAGCCGCTCATAAGCAGGGTTTTTCCGAATACGTATCCGTGTATTCGTATTTGGAAAACCCAAAAATGTCAAAAATCAAAAATACAGCAAAAATCGCGCAGTAACATGAGTATTCGTATTTCCGATGTCTCATAGATTTGGATGATGCCACCCTGGGTGATGGTGGATGATAGTACCTTTTCGCCCCCTGGTTCATATTCGTTTGCACTTTTTTCGAATATATATTTGTGTTCATACCCAGTATTCGTATTCGGAAAAACCCTGCTCACAAGGGAACCGTAAGTTCTGACACGCTCGGATTTTCTTGAAACCTATCTCAAAAATAGGTAAAAAAATAGTATATTAAAACACAGTAGACGAAAATGAAAAAAATGGTATTCAGTTAAAATCTAGCAACCTTAGGTAAAGGGGCAAACTTGAATCTTTTTCGACGGGGTGATCCATTTCTAGACCTCTTCACAAAAGATTTATCCCAAAAAAATAATCAGAATTTCTTATAGTCTGTTGACATTTATGATTTGTTATAAATATCAAAAAGATTAATTTTTTTAGATATATACTCTGTAGATAATCAAGGATTCCAAAAATATATTTTATAATCTAAAAATTCCAAGAAGTCATATTCTGTTACGTTAGTGATGATCTTAGATATAATCTCTAAAGACTTAGAAGGGATAAAGCTATAAGTTTTCATTTAATAATCTCAAAATCTGATTAGTTACGTATTACATGGAGAAAACAACATACATCAGTCCTTTTCAAAATAAGTCACGTTTTCGTGTCAATACCCAGACTTGTCAACAAATTGGGCTTTCAAAGATTTATCCTTATTTTAAACTGTTGATATTTGGTTATAGAAGTCGAATTTTGTTCAACTTTTCAACATTTCTAGGGTTTTTCTAGGCGCTTTTAGGCTTAGGCCTCATTGGGACCCGTTTGGTGCCCCGTTCGGTGTATTCGGCGCAGTCGTACTTTTACAAATTGCCGATAAATCTTTGAAAGCCCAGTTTTTTGAAACAGTCTGGATATTGACACGAAAACGTGACTTATTTTGAAAAAGACTGATTGGATCGTATTCAGCATACACTTTTACCTAATACTAAAATTTTTTTTGTCGAAAACGGATTTTTGGATCGAGATTGAGTATAATAAAGCTAGGTGAGATACTTTCCGAACATTCCAATTGACACGAAAACGTGACTTATTTTGTAGGATATAAAATCGTGAATAAGGAATAATCCCGATGCTCATTATTAAAGAAGGTGACTAAAGATTAAAATAAGAATTTACACTCATGATTTCTTTGTCCCCATTGTTCCCAAGTGTCCGGATGTCATAGTGAAAGAGTTCCGTGTTTAACTGACTTTAGATTCATATAAAAAGAGAAAGGGATATATGAGCATGAACAAATTGGCTGTGTTTTTGTTAGTTGTGCATTTCGGCATGTAAAATGATAAAAGAAAGAATTTTTAGCAAGAAAAAATCGGATTGTTTTTATGCATTTTTGGTAAATATTTTCCTAAAAGCTTAATTCATGAAAATATGGCGAATTTCAATATTTTTAATAAAATTAGCCATAAAATAAACAAAAAATTGATACCATGCATAACAACCGATTATTGGTGTTTACACTTATGTGGGCCATCCTGTTAGATATCATGAGAAATCTCCGAGAAGATTACACAAACATTCGCGTGAGAAAATGCTCTTAATAAAAGGTTAGTTAGTCTTAACATGACTTGAGCTTTACGCACTAAGAGAATTGAAATTTAAGCCCATATAAGCATAGGCTTTTGCTTATAGAGCCAAGTTTTCTCATCATAGTAAAGTAAACGAGTCATTTGATGAGTTTTTGTGAACAGATGTGGCTTTTTTTCAACTGAATCACACGTGGAGGCGTGGTCTGTCGAATATTTGAAAAAAACACAACTCTCTTGTCCCCTTGGCACAACTCTCTTCTCTTGCACCTCTTCCCCCGGCGCAATTCTCTTGACCCCTTGGCACAACCTGTCCTGTCGTCACCAGAGGCCGCTACTCATGTGTGACATGAATAAATTTTTTTTAAAAGCTCAAGTTTAAAACATAACACACAATTTAGTAAGCGTGACTATACTTGCAGGGAAATCCAAATTTGGCATTTTCGAAGAAAAATTGACTTTTTGCTAGTCTAGTCACGCTTACTAAATTGAGTGTTATATTTTAAACTTGAACTTAAAAAAATTTATTTTTACATTTGCCAAGGTTGGAATCGTTCAAGTATTACGCATAACTCTTTTAGTGTTGAGAGATAAAAAAATAGTCGTCTACGTAGCGTAGTGGATAGAGAAAGCAAGCGTCCGATCTGGCAAGTTAAGCAATGTTGTAACAGCCAGGTTCGATCCCTGAGGAAGAGCCAAGTGTTAGAATTTCCGTAAAAAAATTTTCCATGCCAAAAAATGACTTCAACAAGAAATTAATTCAAACAAATTTTATGCAATTTTTCTGATTTAGAAAAAAATTTTAAAGAAAATAATAATATGCAAAAATTCGAAAAGGTCGGAGCTACGAAATATTATTATTTGAGTATTTTTTTATATTATTTGAGTATTTTTTATTATTGAGTATTTTTATTTGAGTATTTTTATTTAAGTATTTTATTTATTTATTTAAGTATTTTTATTTGAGTATTTTTTTTTGAGTATTTTTTTTTTGCTTATTTGAATATTTTTTAAATTTTATTCAATAATTGAAATATAACAAGTCAAAAATGCATTATTAATCGTTAGGCCTTAGGCTTTAGGCCTTAGGCTTTAGGCCTTAGGCCTTAGGCCTTAGGCCTTAGGCCTAGGCTTTAGGCTTAGGCTTTATTTAGGCCTAGGTTTTAGTTTTAGGCTAGGCATTAGGCTTATTTTGTAACTTGAAAAGTTACTAAAATAATTAAAACAGTTACTAAGATAATTAGCATTCCATACCGAAATTCAAAAAAATACTCAAATAACTAAATAAAATACTCAAATAAAAATACTCGAATAAAAATACTCAAATAAATAAATAAAATACTTAAATAAAAATACTCAAATAAATTTAAAAAATACTCAAATAATAATAAAAAATACTCGTTTAAATACATTTGTCGGAGCTACTACACAATAGGGGAGAGGGCCACCGAAAATTTGTTCGAAATTTTTTTCTGGAAATGACCCCTCTAGGGCTAAAAACATGCGGGGAATCCGAATTTGACATTTTCAAAGCGAAAAAACGGTTTCTTGATTCAGGGAAGGCGTATTGTATATTGAAACGAAAAGTTGCAGAAAAATGTGATTTTTGCAACTTTTCGTTTCAATACACAGGCCTTTCCTGAATTAGGGAAGCGTTTTTTCGCTTCGAAAATGTCAAATTCGGATTCCCCACATGTTTTTACTCCTAACTCCTTCTGATTAACCATAGTACTCAAACCAAGTTATGATAATAGCCAATAAAGGGATAAATTCTCTAAATATATTTCGGTAATTGAGATTTTTGAAACCTGTGTATTACAACGAAAATATGAGTACATTAAAAATTTGTTTCTGAATCAATAAAAGTACTGATGCAAAAATTTTTTTTAAATTTTCGTTTTTCATCGACTTACGAAAACTGCCAAAAAATTTTTGAATTTTCGCGTCAATACAAAAATTCGATTTTTTGGCCAAAATTTGATTTTTGTTATTGATTCAGGAACGAATTTTCACTATGTTCATGTTTTCTTTGTAATACATAGATTTCAAAAATCGCCAAATTCAAACGCAATTACCTCAAAAACTACAACGATTCAGAATCTGCCATAAAAACAAAAAATGCTTCATTTTTCATGAACTTTCAGAATATGTAACTTTTTCATAGTGTTTTTGCCGAGTGGGCAGGCACTCCGTTTCAAAATATAGCAAAAAATGTGGTCGAGCTGCAAAACATTCTTTCCGTTATAAATTAAAAAATCCCGTCATTTTATAAAAACTGTATATAAAGATAGATCTAGCAAACTCTACTCTACAAAACTGTCAGACGGATTTTTAATTCTACAGAGGGATCATGAGATATCGACATTTTTAAAGGTTTCGCAAGATATTCCTCTAGAGCTCAATCACACTCCTGAAACGGGGTGCAGGTTCTTTAATAAGAACAATAAAAAATTGAACAGTTAGCACTCAGATTCCATAGTCAAATTGATGTCTAAGAGGACTAATGAAAATAAAAGTCTAATGGAGAGATCTTGTCTTCCTTAATCCGTCTTTAAGTAATCATAATGCCTTCAAGTCAATAACAAATAAACATCATCTATTTTGCTCAAATACGAGTCATGTCTTAAAAATGTATTAAAGCATATGAAAGTATGGAGAATTTTTATGACTTAAAGACTTAAAAATACAATCCTTCAACCGCATTTTTGTGCAAAAAATGATTAAAAATGGCGTTTTTGGTCAAAAATCGCATTCTGAAGCAAAAAATAGTCATTTTTGACTATTATTTTTGGTAAAAAATTAACATTTTTTGTTGAAAAAGTGTAAAAACTGGACATTTTTGAGCAATACAAACTTTCCATAAAAAATACAGGGTGCGTCTAAAGTTCTTGTACAGCTTAAAATTTTGGAGCTACTATACAGTAGAGAGGGGGGCCACCCACGTAAAAAATTTTTTTTGAAAATAACCCTCTAGGGATAAAAACATGCGGAGAATCTGAATTTGACATTTCCGAAGCGAAAAAACGCTTCCCTGATCCAGGGAAGAGCTGTGTATTGAAGCGAAAAGTCACAAAAATCGTATTTAAGAGAAAAAGATATACAGCTTTTCTTGAATCCAAGGAATTTTATAAATGTCAAATTCGGATTCCCCACACATTTTTATCCCAAAATAGATCGTTTTTAAGCAAAAATTGCATTTTTGCGACTTTTCGCTTCAATACATAGCCCTTCCCTGAATCAGGGAAGCGTTTTTTCGCTTTAAAAATATCAAATACGGATTTCCCAT
This sequence comes from Acrobeloides obliquus, assembly GCA_034698545.1. Lineage (NCBI taxonomy): Eukaryota > Metazoa > Nematoda > Chromadorea > Rhabditida > Cephalobidae > Acrobeloides > Acrobeloides obliquus. The sequence goes on along the minus strand of JAQGBS010001056.1, from coordinate 7,753 downwards.
ATGTTTTTACCCCTAGAGGGGTCATTTCCAGAAGAAAATTGTTGAAATTTTTTTCACGTGGGTGGCCTCCCCTATTGTGTAGTAGCTTAGACGCACTCTATAATCATTTGTCACAAACATAAAGTTTAACAAACAACCTATTCAAAAGAAAATTTCTCAAAAATTACGTAAATCTTGACTAACAAGATCTTGTAAGAATTTTTAAACAATGAAATTCTGATTGGATGGCTCAGCCAACCCAAAGTGTTTTGCTCTCTCCCTTTTTTCGTAAAACACATCCAAAAAATTCTAAATTCAATAAGGCCATTTTTATTATAGTCCATTTCAGCTGGTGTCAGAAAAAAATTGAGGCACAAATTTGCGTATTACAACGAAAAGCTTGTAACAAGTTCAAAATTTCAAACGCAATTACCTCGAAAACTACAACGATTCAGAACATGCCGTAAAAACAAAAAATGCTTCATTTTTTATGATCTTTCCGAATATATCATTTTTCATATGAATGTAACTTACTGGACTGGTCCTTTAATAATTGACCTCCCCCAGCTACGCCACTGTTTTTGAAAAAAAATGTATTTTGACAATAAAATTTGAATTTTAGTTCATTTTCGCTCCAATACACCCACCCCTTTCCTGAATCAGGAACGCGTTTTCACGCTTCGGGAATGCGCGCAATCGATTCCCGCATAAAAATTACCCCTATAGGAGACGTTTTTAGAAACAAAATTTCAGGTCCAAAATTCAATGTATTTTGACACTTTTTACTTCATTTATAACGAATGTAATGTATTTTTCTAGAAAAATTCGATAAAACGACACCTCGTCCGATTCGATATAACGACTCCTCCCTGGAGGTGTCGTTATATGGAGTTTTGACTGTATAGAAGAAAGAAAAATGTACTCTAACACGATAATTTGTCTAATTAGGTTCTTTTTTCGAATTTTTTATGTCTCTTGATATATGATTCCTTGATGGATGGGTAAATAACAAATGGCCAAGTTTTTTATTTATTATGAAAGTTAGATTTAATGAGCATAACTTTACAGACCGAAATAAACAGGGAAACTTAGAAAATTGAGTTAGAAGAGGAAAAAATATTGGGTTGTTCCAAAAGTTTCTACACTTCACTTTACACTTTTTTCAATTGAAAAAAGTTTAAAGTGATAAAAAAGGATGTATTATTTCCGGAGAAATTCTCCTCAAAAACATAAAAAATTTTTCGAAACATCAAACGACCATAAAGACCGACTACAAAAGCCATATTTTAAAAATTTAAATTCTAAAATTTAAGTCATATGATCTGAATTCTTGGAATGAGAAAACATTCAAAACATCTTCTCTTAATAACCATAAGCTACATTTTGAACACAAATCATCTAGAAAATTCATGGCTTCTTCTATACAGGGTGGTCAGAAATAGCTTCTTTTTTTTAATTAACAAAGATGTCCAGGAAAATTAGAATTTTTCGGAAGCAAAGTTTTCGGGGGAGGGGTAATTTTATGCAAGAAATCGATTGTGCATATTTTCGAAGCATGAAAAAAATTTATCTGATCCTGATTCAGGCGATTTTCGCTTCAATAACCATTTCCATTTCTGATTCTGGGTATTTTGAATTCTTTTCTAATCGTTATCTTCCGGGACAATTTTATGTAAGGAATCGATTGTGTGCATTACCGAGCCTCGAAACAACTTCTTTTCCTCTGATTCAGGGAAGGGGTAGGTGAACCAAAACGAAAATAGCTTGAATCAGTGTAAGGAAACTTTTTTCATGGCTTAGAAATGGAAATAGTTATTAAAGCGAAAATTGCTTGAATCAGGGTCAGATAGATTTTTTCATGCTTCGAAAATATGCGCAATTACCCCTAATAGGGTCATTTTTGAGAAAATTTCGAAAAAATTTTCCGATTTTAGACCACGTTCAATGGGGCATAAGAGCCGAAGTAGCTCCGAAAAACAAGTTATTTCCGACCACTCTGTAAATACCTTAATTTCACTATACGCAACTGACCAGATTTTGACATGATTAAATGAAAACTTATAGTTTTATCCCCTCTTTTCTTTATCCCTTCTTTTCTTCTAAGTCTTTAGAAATTAAATCTAAGATCACCATCGTGTCAACGTAACTGAATATGACTTGTTGGGATTTTTAGATTATAGAATGTGTTTTTGGAATCCTTAAAGTTGATTGTCAACAGATCTATATCAAAAATATTAATCATTTTGATATTTATAGCAAGTCATAAATGTCAATAGACTATACGAAATTCTAAATAGTTTACTACTAGCAAAAATCTTGGCTATCCTTTTTTAGGATAAATCTATACATGTGTAGGGGGGGGGGCGGTGATGGTTCTTTTGCGGTTTTGGGTCCGGTTCTTAATGAGGAACTTGAAACGAAAGAACTTTTTTGATGGAACTGGAATCAGAATCGAAATCGCTACAATGTTCATTTTATGAAAATTTAAAAAATTGGTGCAAAAATCGAATTTTCCACAAAAGATTTTAAAAAGTTTGTCTATTACAACGAAGAGCTTGTACACAAACTCAAAATTTCAAACTCAATTATCTCGAAAGCTACAACGATTCAGAACATGCCATAAAAACAAAAAATGCTCCATTTTTCATGATCTTTCCGAATATATCATTTTGCATATGATTGTACCTTACTGGACTGGTCTTTAAGGCAAAAAAGTTATTACACTTTGAAAATTTTCAAAAAAGTAAGTTAGCTCCGGACTTAACTTACCGGTAAGTTAAGTCGAGGATCTAACTTACCGATAAGGTACGTTCCGCTCTGTGCCGAGTATTCCTGCTAAATACACAAGCGAATGCATAAAGCAGCAATGGTCGTTGATCATTGTCAAACATTTCACAATCAATCAATACATTGATAACAAATATATGATTATTCTTTTTTAGTTACTCCTAATAGGGTCATTTTTGAGAAAATTTCAAAACAAATTTTTTCTGAATTTAGACCACGTTCAATGAGGTATAAGAGCCGAAGTAGCCACACTTTTTTCCATCTCTAGCCATAAAATAGTCATATGCTCTTGATAAGTGTGACTGTTTTTTATTTCAAGAAATCAATATAATGTTAGATTATAAAAAGTTTGACTTCGAAACAGGTTAGAGACAAATCCCTTCAGGTGATTTGCCTAAAAAATGAGAAAAAGAGCAAAAAGAGAGATCTTTATCTCATGAAAAATTTTGGATTGATCAAAGATTTATGACAGTTCATTACTTTGTTATTGTTGTTCACTTGTACTCTTCCATATGTTTACATTTTCAAAATATTGTTTATTTTCATAAAATTAATTTTTAATATTTAGAAATTCGCGATGCATTTTTCTTCTCCCCTACCAACTCAACCATATTTAAACTACCGAATTATTGGCGTGGTTGATAATTTTGCATATATTTCTGATGATGTTAGCACTGCCAACGCTACAACTTTAAAAATGAAACCAAGTTTGAGAATTTTGAAGAAAAATATTTTTGACAACTCAGAAGCTAAGCATTTTTGGAAAAGAAAATTTAAAGCACTTGGTTGTTGGGACTGTGATGAAACCAATGCTTCTTTAGCTATTTATGGAATGTCTCCAAGCAAAGAATTTATTTATGCATTGGCTACGAAAATTGTTGCGGTAAAATTTATCCTTTATCACTTTGAGCAATATGAGCGATGTCCCTTCAAAATATTAAAAATTTGAATAGGTGCCATTCCAAAATCGAAATTCGTTGTGTGTTTCTTTCAACTTTGCATTTTGGTGGAGGAGTTGGGGTTGCAAATGGACATATGTGCACCTAGAGTACTCATGGGCGTTGGTCTGTATTTTTACAGACCAGGGTTGTGCCTTGTGCCGAGGGGGAGGGGAGGGTTGTACTGAGTGGAAGGGGAGGATTGTGCTGAGTGGAAGGAAAGGGTTGTGCTGAGTGGGAAGGTTATGCCTAGGGGAAGGGAAGGGTTGTGCCGAGCGGGAGAGAAGGGTTGTGCTCAATGGAAGGAGAGGGTTATGCCTAGGGGGAGGGTTGACTGAGTGGTAGGGAGGGTTATGCCGAGGGGAGGGTTGTGCTGAGTGGGAGGAGAAGGTTGTACTGAAGGGAGGGAAGAGAATGATAGTGCCACCCGAAAGGCGACACGACCCTATAGAGAAGAGGGGCTGTACCATCCGAAGGTGGCACAACTTCCCTCCCTTCAGTACAACCAACTTGGGAGTGTTTTTTCGTAAAATTTTGGTTTGATCCCTACTTGAAATTTTATAATTCTTTTAGTATGATGAAGAATCTAATATGATTGCAGTCTTGTGGGATTTGTTTAAAATAAAAATTTCCGATGGATCACATTCCTCATATGATTTGGATATTGATGTTTCTCAGACGGATTTGGCACAGAGTTTTCAACGCGAAAGATGCACAATCTGTAAATTTACTGAACTCAAGTGCATCAATGACGAAGAAATGATTATAATCAAATTTCGAACCATAGAACCAGTTTATGAAATTTTTCATATAAAGATATGTCAAGTAAGTTTTTTATTATTCAAAATCAATTAAACTAAAAGTGGATTTGATCCCGCGATTGTAAGACTCGACGTCTATAGCACTGCCACTGTTCTATTGATACCATGATGACGAGAAAATTAATTTTCGTTACGTTTTAAACATGTTTTTTAAAATTCAACGGCATTAAATTTATCGAGATTTTTTGGGTAGTACCGTTTTTGGCCATTCTCTTTATGAATCAGAAAAAAAATTTTTAAGGTCCTTTTTTCTTGATTGAAGCTTTGAATAACGTTTTTAAGGACCTTAGAAGGGTTGCGCGACAAAAATTTTTTGAATTCTTGTAAAGCTCGAAATTTGAAGTATTTTGAAAAGAAAATTATTGAAAAAACTTTTAAAATGGCTGAGATATCCTCAAACTGATGTTAGATAACTTTTGACTCACCCTGTACATTTTTTGATCGACTTAGATCATTCGCGTCAACAAAAAGATTTGAGAGTGGGGGTTGATGGGTATGAGACTTTTCGAAAATCAACTAACCCCCTGGACATGTAGGATTCAGATCATACAAATAAGAATTTTTTTAGAAGAACACTTTCACCATGTACAAACAAAGAATAATATTAGATATTCCAACGATGAATGAGCCGTTATACATTTTGCATTCGGATTTATTATTAAAGTCCAGAAATTTATTGGCTCATCAATCGTCTAATGAATTCTACTTGATTGATGAAAAATTTCAAACTAAAGTTATGAACAGAAAAGAGGACTCTATTAAGGCATGTTTAAAAAAAGTAAACATTGAAAAAAATATTTTTTAGATAAAACGAGAATTGGAAGTCATTAGAGCAATTGAAAATGGCAACGAAATTTTTATCATCATGCAAGACTCCTTTTCCTATAACTATAGAATGTATAAAATTATAATTGATAACGAACATCACAAGTAAATTTAATAATTATTAGCAAGGGCGTATGCAGCTCATCAAAAATTGGGAAATGGGAATCTGGGCTACAACTTTTATATAAACATCTATAGCAAGTTTTCGCGTCAAAAAAAGTTATAGCCCAATTTTTGAGGCATACTCTGATTTTATGACCCAGCTCCGACAAAAATCGACAATTTTGACCAAATTATAATTTATATATATTCGGAAATTCAAGAAAAATGGAGCATTTTTTATTTTTACAGTAAATTCTGAATCGTTACCGTTGTCGAAAAAATCGCTAACTTCAAACGCGATTATCTCGGCAACAATAACGATTCAGAATTTACTGTAAAAACAAAAAATGCTTCATTTTTTTTCCCGAATATATATAAATTATGGCAAATTATTTTTTCCAATTTTTCGTAAAAAATTTTACAATTGAAATTTTCGTAAAATTTTTTACGAAAAAAAAGTTCAGAATATATTTCTTTTCTTTAGAAAAACACTAATAATATGAAAATTTTTTCTTAAAAAATTTTACATTTTTCAATGTTCACGATTTTTGTAACTTTTTGGCCATCTCTAGTAATGTCTATGTGTCCGGACGATCTCGGGAATGCTTGACTTAAACTCGGAATGTTATTGCACAAATTTTAGTGGACGATGGAAGAAGACGATTGACACCAAAATCATTGAAATTTTTTCATTTTTTACCCCTTGGGGGCCAAGGAAAAATATATATACATTTTAAGCTCAGTATACACTGAACTTGATTTTTCCGCCAACATGCATCTCTGCGTGGTCGTGTTGGTGAGAAAAGGAGTATGTCGGGAGTGCCACTCAGAGAAACCGCGAAAGCGGAACGCTTGGCTCCCGGTACTGTTTATGATTTTATTAAACACCTTTACGTTTTTAGATATACATTGGAATTCTATGCTTCATTTCCTTTTGCAAAGAAACCCATCCGAAGCTTATTATATTACCAAGATGGGATGATTTTACAAATTACTCATGGGTTTCTAGAGACAATTTTACTTCAAGTGCCCAAGCTATCACTGCTTTCTTTTTTGAGCATTCAGAAACTCTTTAATTGTTGGCTTTTATCAAAGTCCTCGAGTAATGAAGAAATTAGAAGAAAAGAATTACCCCAGTTAGAGACAAAATTTTATGGTTTGCATGAGAAAGTGGAATTTGCTGTTCTTACCGCTGTGGAAGAAGCTAGCGAAGTGGATATCCAAGTGTTAGGATGTTCAGAAGAAGAATTAAAAGAAATCATCGGGATGAACAAGAACATTAATATAATTCCTCATTTTGGTTGATTTTTTGTTTAGTTTTCTTTTTATTGTTATATTTTCAATACGGGTTATATAAAAATATACTTTTCCATGACAAGAAAGAAAAAAGTGCCAACTAGTAGTCAACACTTTTTTCTCACAATAAAAAAATCTTATTATGGCACACTTCTAGTCTCAACATGAACATTTTGTCCATGTTCAATACCAATTGGCATCCCAGTAGCTGGATTATAAGCATGCACTTCTGCAGGCACCATAACTCTCGGATTCATCGGTTGGTGAGCATGCATATGTGGAGTGTAATATTCTGTTGGATAAGGATTGTATGGCCCAGGCTGACCTTGCATTTGAGCATAATGGGGATTGCTAAAGCCTCTAAGTGGCTCAACCATGGTTTCAGTATCGTCTAAAATAGTTGCTCTTCTTTGGAGTTGCATATTTCTATAAGTTTCGGCAAAGCAAATTGAACACATTGTGATAATGCATTCAAAGGTCATTCCAATGACTAGGAGGGAAATTCCGATGTAGAATTTTTGGTCTAAAAATGTCAGTTATAGCACATTTCCCACCAAGAGATAAAAATGCATACCCATGGTGCAGGAGCAAGTGGCGCAAATTAGAATGGAAGGGGAGGATTCGATCCCAGGAGGTCGAAAGATTTGTTTTACAGGGTGTACGGAAATTATCCGACCTCCTATTGTCGGATACTTTTCACCCACCATAACTTTTGTTAGGAACATCTATACATCGAGATCTTGGTGTCTGTTTAAAGCTCATGTTCGTAGCTTAAAAATGGCACCAAGATCTCGGAATATGGTTATTCCTATCAAAAGTTATGGTGAAGAGTGTGTGAGGAATCAACTGCACTCAGAAGTACTTAAATTTAACTAGCTCTGAAAGTACTCTACGACAGGCCAAGACCATACATGGGCAAGCAGGGGGATACTGGGCCCCAAAATACGAATTGGTCCCAAAGGTTACTGTCGACCAAAAAAAACGTCGACAGGCGAAAAAGTCGAA
>JAQGBS010001055.1:0-17432 GCA_034698545.1 Acrobeloides obliquus | reverse complement strand
CGATCCCCCGAACGTGGGGTTTAGTTTTTTAGTAACTAGAGACCATAATAAAACTTTCTGTGCAATTATTTTTTCAATTTTTCTGTGAGTGATTTTTTGCAATAGGCTAGGGTGGTGTGGGGGGGGGGGGTACAGTAATTTTTCCAAAGATTAAAAAATTTGAAAAAACTTCTTTATTCTTGCAAAAGATCAATTATAGAGATATATAGAAAAGTGCGAGAATAAATTAAATGGGATTATTAAATTACATGATTTACGGGGTCAGAAAGAAATTCTAACAAAATCCATTTATGTACCTCTACAGGCTTCGTCAAAAGTTCTCACTCACTTTTTAACATTCAAGTTACCCTTAATGTTGAAAAGAAAATCATTTTGTAAAGAATTTAATAAAATGAACGTTATTGCACAATTTTGTCAAAAAATATCACGTGAATTGTTGCTTTTTATCAAGATAACATGTCGAAAGAAACGTGTAAAGAATGCTCTGTAGCAAGATCAATTTAGAATAATCTCTTTCTTTTGAATTGTTTTGTATATTAGGGCGAAAACTCTGTTCCTTATTTCATTCTGTCATCCCTTTTCTCAGTTTATTTGTATCTATCGCATTTTTTTTATTAAGTCGCATTGTTATCGTTTTGTTTTTTATTCGCATCGCATTCTTATAGCTCATTGCGTTGTTATCGTATCGTGTTTTTGTGAAAGGGCTTTTGGTGCAACGGTTGCGACTGTTCTGGCTGTTCCATTAGTTTCTTGCGTTTAGTTTTTCATACTGCGCCACGTTAATTTAATTCTTTCCAGTCTGGGGCTGTCGGCGTTTTGCAAGGTAAAAGTTTGGAAAGCTTCTTTCTCTAAAGAGCTTTCCCTGCGCCGTTTCTTTAAATGTTTATTATTTCTGAAATGTGTTGCTAGACTTTTACTGTTGTTTTGTATTGTTTTGTGGTTGTGAAATTTGTTTTTAGTTTTTCATACGGTGCCACGTTAATTTAATTCTTTCCAGTTTGGCTGCCGGCATTTTGCAAAGCAAAAGTTTGGAAAGCTTCCTTCTCTAAAGAGCTTTCCCTGCGCCGTTTCTTTAAATGTTTATTATTTCTGAAATATGTTGCTAGACTTTTAATGTTATTTTGTATTGTTTTGTGGTTGTGAAATTCAGACAAATAAAGTTAAAGAAAGTTGCAGTTTGATATTTTACCGGGTATGAACCCGCGCTTATTTCCCTATTTTAGGCCGTTTAGTTCAGCGTCACAAGGATTCAGAAGCTTGGTAACGTTTACTCCACGAGACCGATTGCGAAAACCTGTTTGAAATTCATTGCGCTTTTGAGTGAAATAAAAGGTTAGTAACTTGCAGTTAAGGCACCGGGAGAACCCCAAGTCTTTAAATTTTACAAACGGCTATGTATCCTTGTGGGACAAGGATACATGGCCGTCAAATTCTTGTGATCTGAACACTATGGACTACTCTTGCTGGTCAATCTTAGAGAAGAATGCTTGTGCTACAAATCACAAATCAATCGAGGTTCTGAAACGTGCATTGTTAAAAGCTTGGGATAAAATTACTCCAGAACAGTGCGTGCGCATCACTAATGACTTTCTAAAACGTCTCAAAGCTTGTGTGGAAGCTAAAGGTGTTTATTTCGAAGACTTGTTTAAATAAAAAATATGTTGTTGCTTATTCTTTAAATTAAAATTAATTTTGATAATTGATTTGCATGTTTTTGCCGTTTTTCAGCCTATATTTTTGAATCAGAACTTTCTACGAACCCTGTATAGTCTCATAAAAAAAGTATTTCTGGGTATTTTATAGTCAAAGCATACTTTAGTCTTTCAATAAAAAAATTATGGTTGCTAAGTTTGTTCAGAGCAATTTATTGGCGATTCTTAATAGGTACAAACGAGAGACAAATAATAGCAATAGGAACGAATGCACCGCACTTTTTTTAAGGAATTGAGCGCACAGGATCTTCCGCACATTTTTGAATTTTTTTCTCACATTTGTTAAAAAATTTTTGCCAATCATTTCAATAAACACGATTATATTGAAATTCAGGCAACTTTTATTAATGCAAAAAATGTGTGGAAAATCCACGCGGAATCTTTTGTGCGATGCATTCGTTCTTATTGCCCAAATAATAAGCATCTTTTAAAAGAAATTCAAACCATACATGATCAAGTGGTGGTAATTTTTTTCGAAAAAAGGTACAACCCTATTTTTCACTAAAAAAGCACAGCCCTTTGTTTTTTTTCAAAAAAATGTACAACCCATTATTATCTCCACACGACTTTGGCGCTTCGTGCCGAGGCACAGCCCTCCTTTTTCGGTCGGCACAACCGTACAACCCAGTGGTAATTTATTACCACCTATTACTACCTTTGGTCATGTATGATTCAAACATTCGTGCTGCAAAATTTTCTTTTTTTTACAATTTGCTTTTTTATACACTAATCTTTTAATATCACTATAAAATATTTAGAAAATTTTTTCATCCTTTAATTACTTTCCACCCACAACTATCGGAAGTATTTTTTTTGCTATTGTTATAACAATTTTGCTATCTATTATAGCAGTATAATTATAATAATGTCTAACGTATCCTTGCCAAATATGGACCTAGGAGATATATTGAAAATTCCTATTATAAGCAATCTATTGTATTCCTTGGAATTGATATGGCTAATTTTAAGCTTGTTTACAACTACCATTTTTGGGTATATATTATGGCAAACTTCATGTTTGCATAGAAATTTAACAGTTTTATTTCTAAGTCTAGTGTTGACAACTTATGGGTATTTTATATCTAGGTAAATTTTATTACACCCTATCCAATCAATTGTATCGAGAGAAAAAAAAGAAAATCATAGCAACCCTTTTATAATTTTTATTTCAAATGATAGAAAAATTTTAAAGCCCCTTTATGATTCCCGCCATTTAATGTTGACTAAACTCGGCAAAAAGTTTTTTATTTTCTTCCAGAAATTACCCATTTAGAGGTAATTTTATGCAGGAAATCGATTGCGCGTACTCTTGCAATCTGAAAACTGCAGAAAAATGGTGAACATTTGTCAAAAACGACCACGCAGGGATGCATGAGGGGATATTTGTTCATTTCTTGAGAAAATCGAATTGCACCCCCATGCATCCCTCCGTGGTCGTTTTTGGCGAATTTTCATCATTTTTCTGCAGTTTTCTGCATGCCGAGTTTAGTCAACATTAAATGGCGGGAACCAGGGAACTTGCTCCCAAGTTCCCAGAAATCATGGAACGAAAGCCCTATAATAACCCCTTGATAGTATTTAATTTATTTTTTAGATCTTATTTTATAATTGATTACTTATTTCTGGACTATTTCTTAACCCAAAATATGAACAAATTTATACAGAACTTCATATTCTTCCTTGATATATTATTTTCTTCGGCATATACCTTTGGCTTAATTGGAATTGTCGTAGAACGTGTTATTTCAACAAAATTTTCGAGATCTTATGAAAGGAGTCAGAAACCTGCTTATGTCGTATTTTTAGTGCCGGTAAGGAAATTTATATAGACACAATTTGTGTACCAACTTATTGGTATCTAAAAAAATTTTAAAATATACTTTCCAAAATTGAATGACCCCACCCCTCTCTTCCATTTAGGGCCATACTCAAACAAGTTTTGAGGTGTGCCAGATGTTCGAAATGGATAAAGTAATAAAAATAAATTTGAGTAAATTGCTTGAATAAACCCTAGAAGGGTCTTTTCTACAAAAATTTGCGGAAAAATTTTTTCTCGGAGATCTGGCTATAAAGGTTACCCCCTAAAGAAATTTTTGGTTGGGGGAACATGGCCTCTCCGTTGTCTTCTTCTGAACACGCCACTGTTCCCTTCCAGTAATCCAAGTCTAGAAAGTCCTATACCGAGTATATATTACTTGCAAATTTAGTGGATTATTAATGCCATTTGCAGTGTTCTATGTAGCCCCTTAATATTTAATCAAACAACTCTTTCAACAACATTACCAATGATTGGGTATACTTGCGCCTTAATTATTTGTGATTTGATAACTTGGATGGTAGGTTGACAAGTTTTTGGAGAGGCCTCAGGAACAATATAAAATAGTAACAGCGTTAGAGAGGGAGTGAGTCCTGGAAGGGGCAGAAAAGTGTTTCTGGGGTTTTTCAATCCGTTGAATCGATTCCAAGGTTATGCCCAACGCCTCGGGGTCAGGGGATTCCAAATGCTCAAAGCTTCGGAAACCGAACTTAGATGCTCCGGACCCAACGTTACTTAACTTACAAGATCGGACGGTCTGGCGGCGTACCGAGACAACTATGCTTTCTCTCTGTTTTCTTGAGATCTGAGTATCTCAAATCGCCCGGAATCGACCCCGAAAATCTCTAGAACAAGTTTCTGGCCGATTTTATAGCGTTTTTGGAGGTGTTCCCATTTTTTCCTACATTTTCATCAGTCTTGCTTATTAAATTTATGAATTGTAGTGCCTTTTTATATTGTATAAAATTAATAGAAATTATTATCGGAATGCATTTACATTATCGCTAAGTGAAAAATATCAGGTATGTTTTTGATAGAAGATCCTGTCATATGTCAATAGGGCAAAGTAAAGCAGGGCTAGGAGTGAAAAAGGCCGGCTCTCTGCCTTCCAGGGTCTACCAAAAAGGGTATGAAAAAAGGGCAGAGCCATGTATTCCATTGGCCATGCAAGAGCCTGCTAATTAGTGTTCGAAAAGTAAATCAAAACCGATCGACTCGACTTGGGCATACGTTACCGGGACGAACAAGAACGGGACACAAAAAAGGGACAACAAGAGCGGAACCATTTTTTTCTTCAGATCTCTTAAGGACTTTTTAGATAGTGTAAAAGACTTTTTATCTTGGGTAAAAAAGTTTTTGACACCATATCAAAATTTCTTTTAAGAGCCGAAATCTGAAATCGTCCCGTTCTTGTCATCCCGTTTTTGTATTGTTTGAACTATCGTTCCATCTTGTTATTGTGTATGCCAAATTTTTCGACTTGACTTTTTATCGACTTTAAAATGGACCGGTTTCGACTTTTGAAAAAGGATCGGTTTCGACTTTTGAACATTACTGCCCATAAGAGATAATTGAGGCCGCATAAACAGACTATAGTCTTTTTTATATAAATTGTTCTAGGTAGCTGAAAACATTCGCGCAGTACGTATGACGTTTACATACATTTTCTTTATCACTTTATGTAATATTGGTTGTTCAGTAATATTGTTTTTACAAGGATTTTATTTAATTCCAAAGTAATTTTAAAAAATTATTTAAAATCAAAATTAAAACGATTTAGTATGTCAAAGCAATTGCATTATTATTTGCTTTCTGAACATATCCTCACCTTAATTGTAGCCTTATATATAATGACGTTTCCGATAACATTGATTTATACGCATAAAATTCTACGACGGAAATTTGAGTAAGAATATATATGAACTTCTTGAAGGCGGAGCTAGATGGGAATCGTATAGTGTGGAAATCCAGTAAGGTAACAAAGTATTGGTAGACCAAGATATCACTAGCGATAGAAATATGGAATAATTTTATTCACGACGTTTCGTCGTATAACAACTTTTATAGGCTAAAAGGAATATAATATTGTTTCTTTTAGCTTGAAGAAGTTGTTATACGACGAAACTTCGTGAATAAAATTATTCCATATTTCTATCGCTAGTGATATCTTGATCTATCAATACTTTATTACCTTACTAAGAATGTAAAAATGAGTCGGGGGCCCGTTCAGTAGTATAATTCCGACTGAGCCGAGGGTAAAGATTCTTAGATTTCAACTTTTTAAGTTTTTCGGTTTCGGTTATGGCTTGATTGGTTTCGGTTTTATCAGTTTGGACCAAAAAATTTTTTTGGAATTCAGGACCTGCGCCAATAGATTTCTCATTCCTGAAAACCCCGAGTACCAAAAATCAGCCAATTTGGAGAAAAAATTTTTTTCGAGCGTACCGGGCGTGCACCCCCTTTTAAGGACCATGGTCGCGGGAAATTTGCCCCCAAAAAGCTTTGCAAACTAGTAGAGGACATTTTTCTGAACAAATTTTTTCCGCAAACACAACATCTGAAAACTTCATTTTCATGAGAAAAATGGAAAAAAAGATTGTAAAATCTGAAATCTGTGTATTAAAACGAAAACCTGCCACCATGTAGATATTGTCAATAAACAATTTTTATGGCATCAAGCAAAAAATTGCCTGATTTGCAATAAAAGCTGTTTATTAACACGATCTGTACGACGCCAAATTTTTGTTTTAATAAACAGATTTCAAATTTTACAATTTTTTCCATTTTTCTCCATGAAAATGAAGTTTTCAAGTGTTGTGTATGTGGAAAAAGTTGTTCAGAAAAATGTCCTCTACTAGGTTGCAAAGTTTTGTTGGGGCAAATTTTCCGTGACCATGATCCTTTAAATATAAGGATTTTAACAAAGTCCAATCTCGCATCTTCGGCACGATTAACTGTCTAAACTATCTATTGCTATCCATATTTTAAATCTAAACAACTTTTTTAGAGAAAAAATTCTCAAGAAGAGTTTCCGCGACTCTATTAAATACGAGCCAAGAAATGTATTAGGGCAGCGTTTAATAATGGATGCACATGGACAGGATTATTTTAATGGCTTAGAAAAACAATGGAATAATAAATATTCTTTTGTGGTTGAAGAAAAGACTAGAGATATCCGACAAAAAGATAGATGGAAATTTTTAAAGCATCGAGTTAAGCCAGAAGTTTTTGTTATAAATAAACTTTAATATAATAAAAATCTTGTACCTATGTATAAAAAAAACTTGTTCCTAGGTAATTTAGGTTTTTCGAAAATTAAAAAAATTATGATTTTCATCAAAATTTTCACTTTTTACCAAAAATGTCTAAAATTTTCCATTTTTTAAAATAAAAATCGTCATTTGATTTTCCGCTTAAAAATAAACTTTTTTCAAAGAATTTAATATTGCTTGATTTAATATAAATTTATTAAAAAATAAAAATAAACAATAAAAAATTACCGACAATGAGCTCTTCCACAGAGTCGACCAACACGATCGATCATTGCGTCGATGAGGTTGTTGACAAAGTCGAATTCTGTTTTGAGTTGGGATGTTGCGGTACCCGTTGTATCGGTAATGACCTAATAAAGTTATTTTATTACATAACATAAATTCAAAAATATTACTTTTCTGCAACCAACATTCAGCAGAGAATCAACACCCAGAGATTGCCCAGACAGCTTATGTACTTTACGGCGGATAAAAGTATGCAAAAATCTGAAGCAGGTCTAAAAGCGTATAAAAACGCTTTCTTATGTTGCTACATATAGTTACACATTCCAATCGAAATTAGCGCAAAAAATAACCATCCAGTTTGTTCGGTTTTTCAAAAATTTGTCTAAGTCCCAAAATAATGGACACAGAAAAATGATCATATCTCGGTGAAAACTAAGTGAAATTTAATCATTCTTTTTTTAAGCATTTCAAAATCTACAACCCAAAAAAAGTTTTTTTTTTGTTGAAAACCCCGGAAGAGTCAGCGTTCAAAACCATTTTATTTATAATGCCAAAAAAGTTATTTTAAAAACGGCTAATTACCCAATTTGTTCAACAAAATCACCGTGCTGTTTTCATTTCATTTTTCCCGATAGGCATTTACGAAAACCAGACAGCGTTGGATACATATTTAGATTGATACAAAGTGGCGCAAAAAAGTTCCACTTAACCATTTTTTCATGAATTTTGGACCCAAAAATTATTTTTCTAAAAATGACTCTATTAGTGTAATTTGATGCAGGGAATCGATTGCGCGCATTCTCGAAGCTTGAGAACGCTTTCTTGATTCAGGGTCAATGTACTGAAGCGAAAACTAACTATTTTAGTTTTTTATATGAAAATACTCGTTTCTGGGGTTTTCGATGCGGAGAATCGATTGCGCGTATTCCCGAAGTTTGAAGATACTTCCTTGATGTGCGTATAGTATACGAAGATTGTGTTAAGATGGATTGTGCAAGTAATAAAAATAAACTTTAAAACTTGATTGAAATACATAATACATACGAATCATCTTGTTGACAGCCTTGCCGGCTGACAGCAGTCCGGTTCTCTTATATCCCAAGCGACTGACGCACAATCCGACTTGATTGATTTACCGCAGGCTCTCCTCCCAAAACTGGGTTGGAAGAACAGTATCCATTTCAGGATACTATTAATCAAATCCTTATCAGAATTGCGACTCTCCGAATCTTTAAAATGAGATACCCCCTTATCACTCTGGCTTTTGGAGTAATTTGATATGGATGAGTTTATTAAATATTCTTTGGCATTTAGATATAGTAATAATCTCGCATATTCTATCGATCTCATAAAGCATATTGCTTAATTCGTCTCAACTAATAAAATAATATTAAATCTGTATACCCAAGCATTAGAGATAGAATGCTTCTAAATTTTTTGTAGCATATAATAACCCCTTTCCCTCATATTTTATTTGAAATTGCCCCAATTTCTATTTGTCCTGAGTAAAAAAAGGATACTATACGCGCAATCAATTCCCCGTATCAAAACCACCATAAACGAGTATTTTAACCTAAAAACTAAAAAAGTTGATTTTTGCTTCAATACACTGACCCTAAATCAGGGACAGGGAAGCATTTTCAAGCTTCGGGAATGCGCGCAATCGATTCCCCGCATAGTTTATCCCTATTAAGGTAATTTTTAGGAAAAAAATTTTTGGATCCAAAAGTCATGAAAAAATAGTAAAATGGAACTTTTTTGCACCACCTTGTATATTTATTATACCTGGCTAAATTGAATTTTTGATATGAATTCTTGGCGGCACTGCGCGCAAATATATGACATAAAAAGAAAAATCAGTAATTAATTGTTCTTCGAGTTTAAATGATCAAATTATTCTTAAAAAAACTTTTTTAGCCATGAAAGTCTTTTTGCTTAAATCCTATTCAAGTGGAAATTTTTGAGTACTGCTTATCTGTCCTCATTTGTGCCACCTTTGGGAATCCATTAAATTAAAACAATGGTTTTGTCGAGTGAAAATTGTCTAAATTTAACGAAACTGAAAGAAAATTTCAATGGTACAGATATCCTATGCTATGATAATTATTATCAAGGCTGTTTCGAAGATAAATGCATTCTTGATGAGATTGGAAAGATAGTGGAAATTCCAATATTTTCGACGACACTAATTTTTGCCACTATAATTATTTTGATTTCATTATTTGGCAAAATTGATGGAACGTTTAAGTGGTGCGTAATGAACATTTCTATCTTGCATTTATTATTCCCCATATTTTATAAGATTGTCGCGGATACGATCTTGAGGAAAATATTTCCTACAACACCAAGTCAATTTGAATGGAAGTTGTTGAATAGTTTCACAGGTAAAATTTGAGAATGTATTGGGTTGTTCACTAAATTCCCAGGATTTCAAAATAAATATACGGGATGTTTCAGATGAAACCTACTTATATTATTTTGACATAACTTTTTTCTGGAAAAGTATTATGAGTTTCCGACTTTTGGAAAATAACGAGCTAATTTGTCTATTTTATGTATGTTTTTTTTGTTTTGAAAATTTTGACTTTAAGCAAAATGTTTTCGTTCGGGCTGGGATTCGAACCTGCCCTTCTATGAGCAAAAAGCGAGAGCCATACCATCTGGCTATGAAGGTCGGTAAAATTTCCAAGACCGACCTTCATAGCCGAGTGGTATGGCTCTCGCTTTTTGCTCATAAAGAGGTGTGCTCGAATCCCAGCCTTTGCAAGAACCTTTTGCCCAAAGTCAAGATTTTCAAAAACAAAAAAAACATGCATAAAATGGACAAATTAGCTCGTTATTTTCCAAAAGTCGGAAATTCAGAATACTAAATGAGACGAACAAAATGACACCAAAATTATCTAATTTGAATATTGTTTTGGATTATTGAAACGAAATTTTCTGATTCACGTTTTCGTTTCAATAACCCAAAACAGTGTTGTGGTGGGTAGTAGAATTATGGACTACTTTTGAGTGGGGGGACCACTTTTGTGTAGTTGTACACAAAAGAAAATAAATTAATTTATTTTAAATAAAATAAACACGGTATAATAATGGAAAAAATAGGTAAAAAGACCCCTGTTAATTAGGGACCCAACCGTCCCTCAAGGGGGTTTGGTGAACACTGACTCTATAAGTCGGAGCTCGACCTATTGACTTTTATGTTGTTTTTCTCGAATGTTCCAAGATGATGACATCAAGTAACCGGTTTGAGTGGAAGATAACTAAATTTTGATCTCTTGTGAGTAGGGCTTGCCCAAATCTGGACCCCCTTTTCACCCCTGCTCTGGGTCCGGGCGAAATGTTATGGATACAAGGTTACAGCATTAAAATTTAATATTTTTTAGCAATTGGAACCCAAGGCCATAATGTCTCAGTAGCTTCTTCACTTCCTTTGGCCTTTAATAGATTTTTATTAACCCATAATTTTGATATTTATAACACTTTTTTTGGCAAAAAATTTCGAATTTTCATTTTCTTATTCACTTATGATCTAATCTTATTTGGCATCCTTTATGGTTTATACGTGCTTTCAAATTACGATTTGATCTCATATTTCTTGTTCGGTTTACCCACGATTATCATCATACTTTTACCTAATATTGCTAGCTTGTTGTTAATGAGTTTTCTATTACATCATTTATATACTTCGATGAAGCTTATTGAGACTTTTGACAGGCAAGAACAATTGATGGCAGAAAGGAAACGCATTGCTTGGGTGGTAGTTCTACAATGCATTTCGAACTTTTGCCTAGTATCTTTAAGAAGTGTTGCTTTTTATAGCACTTTCTTATATTTTTCTAAGAAGCCGGCTCTTATGTGTTATAATCCATTTCTAAATTTTTACAACTCCTTTTCTTATGTTATTCAGGAAGTGTTTGTGTGTATTAATTGTGTTATTGATTTATTTGTTCTAACTCCATACAGAGATGAGTTAATGAAATTTTGGCAAAGAGAGGTTATAAGAAAGCCGATGCAGTTGGTTTCAAAATTATCTTTTTCTAACGATAGAATGCCGGAAGAAGTTTATAAGGTGGAATATTCAAAACGTACTATAACGAGAAAAGAAGTTGAAGTAGAGATGCCGGTTAATGCTTAATTAGCTTAAAAGGTCATCTCATTCAAAGATCACTTTTCGAACAGAAAAGTGTCTTTGAGAGTCACAACATACGTCAATGTTATGAAGATTCGGTGAAGCTGATAACTCTAAGAAGACTCTCAACGTTGGATCATACCCGATCCTGCCAAGGAAGTTTGTACAGAAGAATCTGTATGCTTAACCAAGCGAAGTGCATGTAAACCCACATAGCACTGCGTGAGAAGAAGCTGAATAAGAAACAGAAATATTCCTTGATGTCTTGTCTCAAAATTCTTATATCACAACTTCACTTGAGTCTTATAGGCTTTTCGCGTATTGACGTACTAAACCTTATCTCTAATAAACTGTAATCCAAGTTATACCCCTCCCTGTTTAACCATAATTGCGCCGTTAGTAATAGCCAGGGAATTCAAAGATTATTAAAAATGGTCGAAATTTGCATAATTTTTATTGAATTTCGACCATTTTTAATAAACTTTGAATTAAATTTTCTCAAAAACGAAGAATGTTTTTTACGACATTTGGGGTACTACCGTTTTTCGATGCGCTCTATCGATTGGCGGTGGAATTTTTCGAAAATTTCCTAAAGAATTCAGATTCAGGTTTTCGTTTCGAAACTCAGAATCGTTCAAAATTTTTGAAAATATTTGCATAATGCGTCCTATTGGTCAATTAATATCATGCAAAAGACCGCGTTTGAAAATCTTTTAAATTCGCTGAGACATAGCTTTATTTGATGAATGGTTGTGTAAAAACACCTCTATTGTGGCCATAGACTCGAATGAAACGAGCGAACGATACAAATGAAACGAAACCAATAAAAAATCGGCAATATATTTGTGTAGGAAATCCGAAAAATTTTCCTAATGGCATTCGTCTCGTTAATTCGTGGTCGTTTCACTCGTCTCATTTTATTTGATCATTCCATTCGTTCTGTTTCATTTGTCTCGTTTGCACTTTTGTTTTATTCCATTCTGCCCTATGCCGTATTAACAAAATTATTGATCATTGATGTACTATTTAATTGCCCATTAATATTAATGGCTTGTGTGGAGATTTTATTATTGTTCTTAACAAATAGCTGTTTGATTTCCATTCGTAATGTTCTAAAAATAAACTTTTTACAAAAAAGTCATTTTTTTAAACTTACTTATTGGCTAAAATATATAAATACGGTTGATATCCTCCACCATCCGTAAAAACTATAAATATTACAATACTATAAACCAGCTTTGTAAAATTATTTAAGCCAAAATCCCAATAAAACGCGATGCCAGTGCGTAGTAAACATGGGATTACAGTCATCAAAAATAGTCGTAGCTCGAGTGCCGACATAAATTTTGAATTTGAAATAAGTCGGCGCTAAATGAGTTCTAATTTTTTGTACATTTTTATTGTTAAAGAGAATGTCGAAGAGCAGATTTCGAAAAAGGCTGTGATCATAAAGTCTTGGCCTCATGGCCTGGTCTCTATACTTCTTAGGGTCCAGGCCCACAACACCCCTGGAAAGTAGGACTTGCCCCTCCCCCTAGAGTTTGAGTCCAGGGAAGGGCCGTATGACACTTCATCGACTGGACAGTTCATCGACCAAAGACATTTTATTGACCAAGGACAGTTCATCGACCGGAGATACTTCATCGATCAGACAGCTTATCGACCATATTTTTAAGTGTTTTATTCACTTAGGATCGTATACTCCTAGTCGATGAACTGTCGCTGGTCAATGAGCTGTCTTTAGCCGATGAAGTGTCATACGACCGAGTGGAGTGATTCCCCAAGGGGGGATAAAGCGCCCAGTCCCCTCGGGTTGATTTTGTTGTAAAAAGTTTATTTCCCTTCCCCCTCCCATCCCGGAGTCCGGGTCCAGGAGAGTGATGCACCAGACGGCTAAAGCGCCTAATCCTCGTTGGGCTGGACCAATGGGGGACTTGAGATCTTCGACTATGGTATACCAGAGCACCCGCTTCGGGGATGGTCTGATATGCAAAAAAATGTTTTTTTTGTTTGTTTTGTACAAAATATGGTATTTTTGGCCAATTTTTAATGAAAATACCATTTTTGAGGATACTTATGACACACCTCACATTTACCTTTATAGTTAGTGCAAAAATAGACGCTATGTATAGCGCTAGAGCTAAGAAAAGTACTACAATCCCCATGACGTCGTTAATCCAAGAGAAAGTGTCTGCAACAGGCTGCCAAAAATTATCAATTGGATTTATTATATAAACCCGAAATTTTGGCATCATATACAAAATTATTTGGGCTAGACCAATTATAACAGAAATAGCGGTTAGGGTCTAAATCGATCAAATTTAAGTTTTAAAATTTTTTGAAGAATTTTTTAGTCGGAGAATCGATTGCGCGCATGAAAATGCTTGTTAACTTTGCATCTCCTGATGAAAACTCCCATTTTTTGAAAAAGTCTGTGTATTGACACGAAAACATGAGTTACGCTTAAAAAAACTGATTGGATCGTATTCAGCATACATTTTTGCCTAATACTGAAAAAAATTGTGACGAAACCGATTTCTAGATCGAGATTTAGTAGAATAAAGCAGGGAAAAATACTTTCCGAACAGCAAAATTTACATGCATGATTTTCCATCGATCAACTCTTAAGGGTAATGGAACAAAGATATCAAAACGAACAAGTGCAACAACAAAAATCATGTTATTCACAAAATTCCATCCACAATACCATAGACCATTGTCAAACTAAAAATTACAAGGTGATAAAAAAATGGATTTTTCGTTCAATTTTTTCATAATTTTCTATTTTTTTTAATTCTTACAAAAATAGCTCTATATAGGATTTGTGGAGCTACTATACAATTGGGGGAACCACCCACATGAAAAAATTTTCAAAAATTTTTTCTGAAAATGACCCCTCTAAGGGTAAAAACATGCGGGGAATCCGAATTTGATATTTTCGAAGCGAAAAAGGCTTCCCTGATTCAGAGAAGGCCTGTGTCGCAAAAATGCGATTTTTGCGACTTTTCGCTTAAATACACAGGCCTTCCCTGGATCAGAGAAGCGTTTTTGCTTTGAAAATGTCAAATTCAGATTCCCCGCATGTTTTTACCTCTAGAGGGATCATTTCCAGAAAAATTTTGAAAGAGGCTTCACTTGAGTGGTCCCCTATTGTGTAGTAGCTCCGGATTTTTTCTCTAATTTTTAATGAAATGTCTTTTCCCTACATATTTTTAACTAACTACTATTTCGTTCTAATAGAATACGATAAAAAATATCTTACCCAACCAAATTCTACAGAAAAAGTATCAAATGTCAAAAACATTAGCACTTGTATCAAATTTATACAAATTTGTAAAATATCTCCAAGACCCATGTATAACATTGCACGATAGGTTATATTCTTTTTGAACTCATTGGAAGTAGCAAATACCTAAGAATTTATGATAAAAATTTAAAGTTTGGTTTTTAACACCCCTCCCCCATATCTCGATTACTTGTGTTTATTTCTGGGTATTTTGATAGGCTGAACACAATGTTGCAAAAAATTTTTGAAAAAAACTCACTTGAGGGGGTCTAACACCCTATCTTTACAGATACCTTTTTAGAAAAATATCTTTTTAGTACTTTGAGCTTATCTCTTCGTAGGAATTGAGTTGAGAGATATTTGACCGCTTACTGGAAAGGTGAAAATCAGTGCTACAACTTTTATATAGACACCTATAGAAAGTTTTCGCTGTAATAAAAAGTTAATCACAAATCTCTGCAAAAACTCGAGTTTTTTGACCGGGTTTTTGACAAAGATTGGCATTTTTGATCCGGTTATGAGGGATTTCAATCAAAATGATCTTCACCAAAATGTGGCTCTGAGTACAAGGAAATATTGGTATATCGGGTTTGGTATGTTAGCACAGAAGTTTTTTGAGTTAAAGCTAATTTACTATTGAAAAATGGTGATTTTTTTAGATTTTAAGTGCAGCAAGATCCCAGAACCTACGTTAATTTAATTCCTTTTGGCCAAAAATAAGTTATTTTACCGTTTTGTGCCATGGCCAGCAATTTCAACAAAATCATTTTTGAGTGAATCTGATCAAGTCTTAAAAAATTGGCACTTTTGCTCTGAACCTTCCTCTAATCTGGACCCAAAAATAAAGTGTTTCAAAATGGTCGGAAATTGTTGGTCATGGCCCAAAACGATAAACAACTCATTTTTGGGCAAAAGTTTCTTATTTTGACGAAAAATATTAATGGGAAACCATTAGGATTTTTGTAATTTTTTTCAAAAATTTCTGAAAAAATCCCGAAAGTCGGAATTGGCCTCGGGATCCCGAAATCGCAAAAAACGGACATCTTCGAGATCAAAATCATCGGATATCTCCGAAATCGGGATTTCGGGACGGGGATCCCGCTAGCCCTAGTCCCGACCCTTTTTTGCTGTCTTCCATCCCTATTAGTTGCTTACCCAAAGAATCAATACATAAGGCGGCAATCCTACAACTAGTGGTATGAGACAAAAGCTTCCTATAATAACAGTATCATTTTTATGCCAATCTAAAAGTTCATCTTTTTGTTGAATATAGTCAGCATAATAATATGAATCATTTTCGAATAGCATTTTTATGGGTGAAACCGTTTTTCATCAACTACTATACAATAATGTGAGAGATCTTTGCCCCTCGGTATACCCAACATTTGTCGCTAATAGAAACACTAGCAACATCTGTTTCTCAGATTTAATTTAATATTCAATTTTTTATTTTTATTGCTTTTACGAATGGACTACAATTTTTGATTATTTTTTTCTGCTCTTGCGCTTGAATAAATTATGAATTGTTACTCGATGTACAAAAAGTTTTTTTTTAATCTGTTTCATGACGTGAGTAAAAAAATCTGGAGTAAAATAGCGCAGTGGATAAAAAGGCGACCATCCGATCTGACAATTTAAGCAACGTTGAAACAGCCAGGTTCAATCCCGCTAGGGTCAAAATTTTGATTTTTAAGAAAATTTTATATGGCCCTCTAAATTCGACATCGTAGGAATTTTATGTTGCATTGTTAACATATAAATTGCGTACAGAGTACCATCCCTACATGGGGGACCGTCCCCTCCCACCACTTATCCATTGAAAATTTTTTGACCATTCATCTATCCATCCTGCCCAAAAATAAAAAATTTTTTAAAATCATAAAACGGGACACTTATGTTTCAAAATTTTTGGTTTGTCAAAAAATGACTTTTTAAGCATTTCAAACGCATTTATCATTAACAAATATCACAAAATAATGTAAAAATCAATTTTTTGGTTGTCTCTCTTATCCCTCGCTTGTTGGTCATACATTCAACCATCCTTCATGGGTCTGTCCTCTTCCCCCTGATTACTATTCAAAATCCCAAATCTCAAAATCCAAAATTCTTAAAGGCCTAAGGGATAAGGCCTAAAGCATAAGGCTTAAGGCATAAGACTTAAGGTTTAAGGCCTAACAACAGGGCTTAA
This sequence comes from Acrobeloides obliquus, assembly GCA_034698545.1. Classification (NCBI taxonomy): domain Eukaryota; kingdom Metazoa; phylum Nematoda; class Chromadorea; order Rhabditida; family Cephalobidae; genus Acrobeloides; species Acrobeloides obliquus. The sequence continues at coordinate 801 of JAQGBS010001055.1, read as the reverse complement.
AGGGGGAAGGTAACAATCGCGGCTCGTTCTCTGAAAAAAATTTTTTTCTGAAAATTTTTGTAAAAGAATCATTCTTAGGGGTAATTTTATGCAAGAAATCGATTTTGCACATTCCCGAACCTTGAAAACGCTTCCTTGTCCCTGATTCAGGGAAAAATCGGTATATTGAAGCGAAAATCAAACATTTTTGGATTTTCGCTTTAATACACCCATCACATTCCCTGAACCAGGGTCAAGGAAGCGTTTTCATGTTTTGGGAATGCGCGGAATCGATTTCTCGCATAAAATTACCCCTAAGGATGTATTTTTTACAAAATTTTTCAAAAAAAAGTTTTTTCGAAGAACGGGCCGAAATTTTTTTTTAATTCTTTGAAATGTTCCCATAAAGAATATACTTCTAATCGCCGCAGTGGCGTAGGCAAGGGACAGCGAGGGCATGTGCTCCCTTCCCCAAGTAGTCTAAAATTAAAAAATCACTACACATAGGTGTCCCCCTTTATGTTTTTTGGAAAAAATCGGCCGTGCCTCCTTAGCCGATCTTTCTGTCTATACCATTGAATTGCTTGATTGCCGGTCTTGTGAGTATTAAAGAAAAATTGTTTATTGCACATAAATATAAATTTAAGACTAAAATTTATTATAAGCACCCGAGATGATGTCTTCTTGCATTTTTTTATCCATCGGCTTGTAGCATTTTTGAGCGACGTCCCAATAATATACAGGATCTCCATTACAAGTTTCTAGTTTAAATCCATCTTTTTGGAGCTTGTTTTTCTGGACTTTGAAGGTTCCTAAAAATTT
>JAQGBS010001054.1:0-17437 GCA_034698545.1 Acrobeloides obliquus | reverse complement strand
AATTTTCAATTTTTGACCTCCTTCAGTTTATCCACCCTGTAAAAGCAAATAGAGTGCATATTATGGCCTTAAAAAAAAGTTTTTATTAAAAATTACTATCACCATATTGTTCAGCACTAAAAAATACCCCAAGCACAAAAATTCGGTAAAAAATTTTTTTCGGCACAGATTTTTTTCCCATTGAAACACATGTGAGGAGAAGGCCCTCCAAAATCCGAAAAAGTTTCCTAATGGCTCCCTTATGTTTTTGCCAAAAAATTTTTCAAAATCGAAATTTTCTTAGTATTTTCAGCTTAAAAATAAGCATTTTCAACAAAAAAAAATTTTACCTGAAGCAGTTTTAGGAAGCAATAATTCAAAGATAAAAAAATTCCAAAAAAGGTCGCCAAGTAGTTCCCCCCTCCCAAGCCGGACCCAAAAATTACGTCCTTGGTTGAAACCCCCCAAGGCTCAATGCTACCAAAACCTACATTAACAGGAAGACTACCGACAAACACTCTTTTCGGAAAGTTTTCCACATACTGAACTGGACTCATCGAATAAGGCGACATTGCTTGACTCGTCGCAACAATCTGTGAATATGCATCTACATCCGGAGAAGCAGTTGAAATCGTTGCAATACCTGGCGGAGATGTTATAGCCGGTGAAGCTGTCGAATACGTTATATTGTCATAACCCGCTAAATAAGTTGGCGTCAACATTTTGTTCCAAATCAAATAACTAAAAATCACATATTTAGAATTATAATAATCAAAAGAAAGCACATAATTTGGTTTTTTAACATCATTGAAATCTATCAAGGGGCAAAAGTTCGGGAACAGATCGACAAAATTTCGGGGACACTACCACTGTCGGATTTTGCGTTTTTGTATTGAAACATCGAAAAACGAAAATCCGAAAGGGATAATGTCCCCGAACTTTTGCCCCCCCCTGATATGATTTAAGGACGAGTCAATCCCAAAAAATTCCGATTTGGCGACTCTTTTTGCAAATATTTTTTGTTGATATTTTCTGGTTTCGGCATGAAATTCAGACAAAAATTTTTATACAATGAAATTTAGACACTCAAAATTTAGCAAACTAAAATTTAAGCGGTGAGCATTATCTGCAATTCAAAGGAGTTTCTTCCTCTCTTGCGATCAGGGCTGCATCAGAAAAAAAGGGAACAGGCCCAAAGAATATGTTTCCGAATGACTGGAACCATAATTCTTTTTTTAAATTATGCAAAAATGTTTTTCAGGAAGGAAACTCCACTTAGACAACCTAAGTTTTTCAGCTAGATAAAAAGATATCTTCAAAAAACTCAAAGTTTCCTTCCAACATGACCAAGTAGGGATGCGAGCGGGGAACTTTGAGTTTTTGAAGATATCTTTTTATCTAAAAACTTGTGTTGCCCCAGTGGAGTTCCCTTCTTGAAAAACATAGTGGTGTTTTTAGAGCGTATGTGCGAAAATTGGGCACTATAACTTTCGCCACGTTTCATGTTCGCCACAGCAACTTTCGCCACGTTGCCATTTTACTATAACTTTCGCCACAACCATGTTCGTGTCATTACATACATATTTATTGCAAATCAGTTATGTGGCGAAAGTTGTTGTGGCGAAAGTTGCTGTGGCGAAAGTTATAGTGCCGAAAATTGGGGGAGTAGACATTTCACCAAATTCAAAGTTAGACATTTCACCAAAAATTGTATTAAAAATTCGCGAAACATGTTTTTTGGTGAAATGTCTACTTTTTTGTGGTAATGTCGGCACTAGGCCCTTCGTTACGACGCGAATTCACGGCCATTCGTTACAGAACCCAATTAATTTTAACTTTAACAATTATATTTTTCCATAAAATTAAAATTGTTTATGATCTCCCCCATTTTTGAAATCCTAGCACGCCCCTGGCAGGCCGTAACAAGTGGATTCTGTAACGAGTGGCCGTGATGAGTGTGCTCGGTAATGAGAGTCTGTAACCGCAACGAGGGCCTAGTGCCGAAATGTCTACGCTCCTCAACAAAAAGATAAAGGACGTCGATTTTTTACAAGAGTTTTTGATAAAATGTCTACTCCCTGAAAATTGGCACTACGTATTACTTTTTTCACTTTTTTTATTTGAATTTTTTTCAATCTCATGCAGAATTTTCGTGTCAATACTCCAACTAATTCAAACGAGGTCGAGACGCAGTCTCGACTTGAGTCACGAATTCGGCTTACATAGTAAGTTATTTTTTGCTTATAAACTCTTCAACATTATCCGTTGTTGGCAAAAAGTGCAAAACGATATCTTACTCCACCAGCCACAAGTCTAGCAAGCGAGTCTTTATTCTCGGAAGCAAGAGATGTTTACGACTATTGGGTTGTTCCAAAAGTTTTTACATTTCACTTTTTTCAATTGAAAAAAAGTGTAAAAACTTTTGGAACAACCCAATACAAAAGATCTAGCCTTAGCCCAAAGAATGCAGAAATGTTGATATTTTTAAACAAGAATTTGAAAAAACTCAATTTTAATTATTAAAACTTTTGTTATTAGTTATAATCATGTTAGTTTTAATATATTGTTCCAATGTTTTATAAAAATTGTTATGAAATATGCTTTAGAATTATTCAGAGGTTAAAGGTGACGTGTGCCGGTACGTCATATGTGCCCGTGGCACATGTGCCAAGATATGCCACGGACACATGTGACGTGCCGGCACACATAACCTTTAACCTCTGGAATTATTACGATGACATTCACGCTTAATATATTTAAAATTTATAAAACCCCTCGGGATCCCGCCCGCAAGCTTTTAAAAACCCCGCCCGCAGGCCAATGCGCAGCTCTAATTACAACCAGGGGCCTCAGATGAATTTTTTAAAATTTAAGTTTTTAAGACCAAATTTAAGTATATAATTACCTAAAATTTCACTAGATTTTAGGGTCAAATTTAGGTAAATTACTTATAATTTTTTGGACCTTTTGACCCAGAGAAACACACGTGGCCTTTTGGCGCCACCCCATTTGCCCCCACGGATATTTGCCCCACGTTATACAGTTGCCCCACCAACTTGCCCCATGTTGTAACTTACAACGTGGGGCAAATGGGGTGGCTCCGGCCTTTTATTTCTAAAGTTAATTCCATCTCCTTTTTTTAGCGATCGTGCAATTAGAATGGAAATTTGTGCTATTTGTGGTCTATGAAACAAACGGGTTCATTGGACAACAAAGACAGTGAATGTCCATTGAGATTAATCACATTGCTCGTAGTTGGCTAAAATCTGAATTGCGCAATATTTAACGTTAGCTGCTAGCTTAAGATGAATACAAATTTTTTTATTGGTATTGCCTCTATTGTTTCAATTACTGTAATTGTTAGTTGTTTTGTGATTGCATCTTTATTGATTAACGACATTAATACCTTGTATGAGGATGTTATTAGTGACTTAGCTGAAACTCAGGTAAATAGTTGGAGCTAGTTCACTTTGTTGGATTCACTTATAGTGATCCAAAGTCGAAAATTTTTCCTTTAAAATCAGCCGAAAAATCCTAATTTTCGAGGGTTTTTCTAGTCGGGGAATCAATTGCGCGCATTTTCGAGACATGAAACTACTGTTCCCCTTTTAGGCCATAAATAGACAAGCTTGGAAAGGGATGATGGAAATACAAACAAAAGGCAATAGCCATCCTAATATACTGAATTTATACGAATTTCGACGAGCTAAAAGAGCCCAAAGACGAGTTAGACCTCCCAAATGCGGTATGTTAAGCTCTTATCTATTTTCTAACTAAAATTTAGTTTGTCATCAAGCAGCAAGTCACTGTCCGAAAGGTCGCCGAGGACCTCCTGGTGAACCGGGTGAACCCGGAGGTAATTATGCAAATTTTAATGGGTGCCCAAAAAAGGATACCTTTGTGATTTTTGAAAAAAATTTTCAAGTTTTTAAATTTTCACCAAAACAACCCTAGGGGTCGACCCCAAAAACATCCTGGGTACAGCACTAGAGAGCGCCCAGGTTCTGGGGTCGACTCGGGGCTGGCCACCGTGGACTTCGGAGGCCAGCCCCCATTTTCGATTTCTGGTGTGTAATCATAAGAAACTTTTGGAGCTATTGTGGATCAGGGAGGCCACCCAGGGTCAAAAATCGAAAAAAATTTTTTTTAATGGCATACTTGGGGTAATCTTATGCGAAAAATCGATTTTGCTCATTCCCGAAGCGTGAAAACCTTTTGTTTGGCCCTTAAAAATTGAAAAATACTTATTTTTACCCATATTTTCACATTTATTGACTTTAAATTTAATTTTTTCGAATTTTTTGCTGATTTTTAAAGGTCAAACAAAAGGCTTTCACGCTTCGGAAATACGCGCAATCGATTTTTCGCATAAAATTGCCCCTAAATATGTCATTTTTTCGATTTTTGACCCTGGGGTGACCCCCTCCCGATCCACAATAGCTCCAAACTTTTTAGAAGATGGTGATAAAGGCTATCCTGGCTTGCCTGGAGCCACTGGTGCAGTTGTTCTATTGGGCTTGAGTACACATGGCTGTATTAAATGTCAAGCTGGGCCACCAGGCCCGCCTGGACCACAGGGAGTACCAGGGCCTATCGGACCACCTGGACCTAGAGGTGAAGAATATTTTTGAAATACTACAGGGTGTGTTTATCCATTTACAATTTTAGGCGATCCTGGAGATCCTGGTCTGGATGGAGAACAAGGACCACCTGGGCCGCCCGGTGACCCTGGCCCACTTGGACCGGATGGCCCAGCTGGACCATCTGGCGTGCCTGGTTTAAGTGGAACTAAGGGTTCTGGGATATCGGGATCTGCTGGACTACCAGGTCCACAAGGTCTACCTGGAAGAACAGGTCAACGGGGAGAACCTGGATATGATGGAGAGCCTGGACCGCCCGGACCAGCTGGTCACCCCGGAAATCAAGGGCAACCAGGACCGAATGGGCTACCCGGACAGGTAGAACCAAATTTAAAAAAAAAAGAAATTTTTTTTAGCCAGGGCAACAAGGAGCTCAAGGCAAGGATGCAGCATACTGTCCATGTCCACCAAGACAAGTCGTGGTCAAAATTGCTTAGATGTTTATTTTTTATTTTGTTATATCCTACTTTTATGAAAAAACCCCTTATAGGTGATTTTTGAAAAAAATTTTGAAAAATTTTTTCATCTAAAAACGTAAAAGTACGGTTTTTTTGGCCTATCCTGTATATTGCAGTTATATTGAATAAAATTTACTGAAACATTTTTGACTTGGCGACAGTTGAGGGCGAGCACTTGAGGATGAAACATTTGAGGATGGCTATTTGAGGACAGGACTTTTGAGGTTGGGAAATTTGGGGACCGGACATTTGACGGCCGTTTGAGAAAAAGACCAGTTGAAAATTCAAAAAGTCTCGTGATCAAATGTCCCATCCTCGAATGTCCGTCCTCAAATGTCTCATCCTCAAGTGCCCGTTTCAACTGTCGCCACGCACAGTTCACAATCTTAATAATAATAAAAGTTTATACATCATTTTTACTGTTATTAACAATATTTTCTAATTGATCACATTTTTTGCGGAGCCTTGTATTTTCATCGAGTAAATCTTCTCGTTCTCTTAAGGCATTTGCTAGTCGATGTTCTAATTCATGCGTGTATTCCTCTTTTTCAATCAATTGTTGAGAAACTTTGGCTAAAATATATGGTTTAGATCAGCTATGTTACATGGCGAGATTCGAAAATGCTTAGCGCGCATGGCCTAAAGGTTAGGATGATAGCCATTTACATTATTTGGCGCGTATTCGATTCCACCAGGATTGAAATTTTGTATTTTAGCGATTCACAAAAAGTTATAAAAGCAAACTTCCTTCAAATTACATGAAAATTTCTTGCAAAATTGTTTTGGGCTGTTGAAACGAAAACCCTGATGCATGTTTTCGTTTCAATAACCCAAAACAATGTTAAATTGGATAATTTTCGTGTCATTTTGTTCGTCTCATTTAGCTATAACAAATTTTAGCTACAACGTTCATTTTATGAGAGTTTAAAAAAATCGATTTTTCGGTAAAAAATTTTTTTTAATGTGCATTACAACGAAAACATGTACACAAATTCAAAATTTCAAAAAAAATTTTTAGCCAGAGGGCGAGTAATTATGCATTCATATCGAGGTATCCTTTTTTCATACCTTTAAGCTTGTCCAATTTGTCTTTCAAAATTTCAACATCTTCACAAATTTCCTCCATTTTGTTAATTTCAAAAACAAGTTAAATTAGAACTAATATTTCCATTAATACCTAGTTCTGTTCAATAATGCCAAAAGCCTAAAAACTTTAAAGGTTTATGCTGCGTACCTATAGTTTTATGTCAAAAAAATTTTTCCAAATTGGCTAATTTTTATATATAGGGGTAATTTTAGGTGGGGAATCGGTTGAAAGTATTCCTGATCCCTGAAAATGCTTCCCTGACCCTGATTCAGGGTATAGGTAGGTGTATTGAAGCGAAAATTTTTTTCTAAATTGGCTAATTTTGGGTATATAGGGGTAATTTTAAACGGGGAATCGATTGTGAGCATTCTCAACCTCTGAAAATGTTTCCCCGATCCTGATTCAGGATCAGGAAAGCATTTACCCTGAAAATGCTTCTCCAACCCTGATTCAGGATATGGGGTGGGTTTATTGAAGCGAAATTTTTTTCTCCAAATTGGCTAATTTTGGGTATATAGGGGTAATTTTATGCGGGGAACACGATGGCGTTATTATTTTCCATGAAAACTATTGGAAAAATGCCAATTTTGAAAACATTTTTCGCTTCAATACACCCACTCATACCATAAATCAGGGTTAGGGAAGCATTTTCAGAGTTCGGGAATGCTCGCAATTGATTCCCCGCATAAAATTACCCCTATATACCAAAAATTAGCCAATTTGGAAAAATTTTTTAGCATAAAACTATAGGTACGCGGCATGAACTTGTAATTAAGTTATTATGAAAACACGAGAAAGTTAGAAGCACATCGTCTCTTATCACAAAATATTGATTGCAGAAGACAATCATTATCCTGTTTGCTTTGTTGCTTTGACTTGTCTGAAAAAGTCAAATTTATAAGATAAACAATATATTAGAAAGAAAATGAAAAAATTGATAGTTGACGTAAAATAAAGAGTCGTAAAATATGTATGTAAACAATGCAAACTAAATGAGCAAAAATTTGACCAAGATATTTCCAAGATTGAATTACATAGGGAATGAATGACACAATCCAGTTAAAAATGACACAATCAGAAGTTTGTAAAAACCGGCACAGTGCTGAAGTTCGTTTCCTCGTCAGACAAAAACTGGGATCAGGTTGATGAAGTGTATGGCGCCATTTATACTTCCGTCGCGATGCGACAGTGCATTTTGTGTCGTACGACACAAAAATGCACTGTCGTGTCGCGATACGACAGAAGTATAAATGGCACCTTTAGCGTCACTTCATACATGTCCCTTGTAAATCGAATCGGAGAGAGGGTGTCACTAAATCGAGTTTGACTGCATTTATACTTTTACAATGCATCCCTGCGTGGTCGTGTTAGCCGGAAAATTCTCGGTACGGGTCACTAAATCGATTTAGAGGGTGTTACTAGATCGAGTTGGCTGTATTTTTTAGGACTATTTCAAAAACCTTTTTCAAAGTGTGTTGTTGGCAAAATTGAATAATCCCCCTACTTTGGCTGAGCCTTTCGGTATATCACAGATTTTCTGCTCGGTTCCAGGATCCACGGTTTCCATCCACCTTCCAGATTCACTATCCACGAATTTTCCACCTATGAACATTTGAGTTGGGAATGAAATTGTCATGTTATTTTTGTCCAACGTTAACTAAAAATAAACAAAAATTCCATCATCTACCGAAATTTTAAAAACCAACTTTTTTGAATTCCAATTTCGGTCCCGTATCACCACGTAGTTTCCTGACTAAAGCGTTCATAAACGACCCGAAGGAAGCATTCATATAAACCTAAAAAGATTTTACAAAAAAGCATTTGGAAAAATTCTTTTTTTCAAAAATTGGTCGTGAATTCATTTGAGGCATTTTTTGGAAACAACTGTTGAACATGTATTAGCTAATAAATACCCCAGGAAATATATTTTTTAAATTTCTGTATATTTTTTAAAGATGAGTACTCACTTCAGCTGCTTCGAGCTCAACACCCGAGCGTGTTTTGACATCTTCTAGTAGACGGGTCAAATCTGCGCTGGATGCGCCGGCATCGAAAAAGTTTGTATCGTCGTCAATGTTGAAGTTTAAGATTCCTTTCCAAGCTTCCTAAAATTGTTTTGTTTAGTTATAACGAGGATTATATGTCCTATCTATATTTTCATGTACACACTCCTAATTTGGATGGGGGACTTTTGCGCCCTCACATTTGCGCACCCGACTTTTGCACCCCGACATTTGCGCCCCGACATTTGCGCCCCGACATTTTTGCACCGACATTTGCGCCCCAACATTTGCGCCCCAGCATTTGCGCTCCGACATATCCGCCCCAAAAAATGCAATTTTCACGGGTTTCCCGAGGTTTTTGGAGCCCCGAATAAACTTCACTAAACCCCTATGCGTAATTTTTCACGAGGAATCGAATGAGACCACTCTCGTTCCATGAAAAGCTCAGTAAACCCGTGAAATTGAATTTTTTGGGGCGCAAATGTAGGGTGCGCAAATGTCGGGGTGCAAATGTCGGGATGCAAATGTCGGGGCGCAATTGCGTAGCGCAAATGTTGGTGCGCAAATGTCGGGGTGCAAATGTCGAAGCGCATATGTCGGGGTGCAAATGTCAGGTGCGCAAATGTGAGGGCGCAAAAGTCCCCCATCCCCTAATTTTCCTTATTTTTCAACGATCAACTTTTTACTTTAATCGACGGAATTAAAGCCTTTTCTTCGGCCGTATATTCTATAGTGTTTGTCTCATCTGCTGATAGCCCGAATTCACTGCCTTTGATCATCTTTCCATCTTCAAATTTCAAATTTTCTATGTTGATCTAAATTTTACATTTTTTCCATTTACCATCTCATGTTATAATCTGTTTCAGTGGTCGGGTAAAAAAATTGCATACAGCATAGCCAAGTGGACAAGAAAGCCGCCCATCCGATCTGGCAAGTTAAGCAACGTTGGGTCCTCAGGTTCGACCCACGAGGGCAACAAGTTTGATGTTCACAAAATTTCTTTTACAATCAATGAAGCAAAAACCTGAGAACCCAACGTTGCTTAACTTGCCAGATCGGACGAGCGCTCCTTGTCCACTTGGCTACGCTGTATGCAATTTTTTTGCCCGACCACTGAAATAGACTATAGCTTACATATTTGCCATCGTTCGTCTTGAAAATCAAACCACCGTCGTGCGCCCACACAACTCCACCAGGTACGCCTTCTGCCTCAACCGCCCTTGAACTGAAGGGAGGTCCAGGTCGCTTCCAAAGGGAACTGCCAAAAAGTGTGACTTTTTGTCCATTGATGGTCGTCCATGCACCAGGTACTTTGTCATTCCCGCGAATAAAGTTGTGGACTTCGCGTTGTGTTTTAGTCCAATCGATTTGAGCTAGTTCTGGTTTGGCCGTAATATAGGCTTCATATGAAGCGCCTTCTTCTGGCTGGGTGATTCGAGGGGCTTTTCCTTGGGCGATTAGATTCACGGCATCTACCTAAAAAAGGAAATCGCATTTTTGGCAAAAATGGTATTTTGGAGCAATGAAGTCATTTTAAAAAAGACCTGACCAGTTTTTCATGAACATAATATGAAATGTTCCCGTTGTTAACTTCTCAAAACGACCTTAGGCAATTTGCGGAAAACTATTGTTGATCTTCTACATGACTCCCGCGAAGAAAGAAACAATCAAATGAGAGACGTGCTCACCGAATTGTTTTGGGTTGTTGAAACGAAAACATGAATCAGGGTTTTCGTTTCAATAATCCCAAAACAATGTTCAAATTGGATAATTTGCGTGTCATTCTGTTCGTCTCATTCAGTGTCACTTTTTCTAATATAGAAAGCCTTACACATGCTTTGACTCCTTCGGGGTAAAGGAAACGTTTATACAGCGAGTTCAGCGTGTCATTTTCTTCAACCGGGCATTTTCGTTGCAAAAGAATGGGGCCGGTGTCAACCCCTTCATCGGCCCAAAAGAGTGTTAGTCCAGCTTCAGCATCTCCATTAATCAAAGTCCAGTTGATTGCCGATGCACCTCTAGAAAAGCAACAGTATTTTTTTATTACATTTTTCATGGCTAGCTGTACGAAAAGCGTGCATGGCGATGTGGCAAGTGGGGCAAAAGCCATCCTGAGCGTTGAGGGTTCGATCCCAGGAGGTCGAAAATTGTGTTTTAGCGATTCAAAAAAGCTGTAAAAGCAACCCCCTTAAAATTACATGAAAAAATTTGATTTGCTTTGACAACTTTTTTTGAATCGCTAAAACACAAAATTCGACCTCCTGAGATCGAACCCTCTCCGCTCAAGTTGGCTTTTGCGCCACTTGCCACTTCGCCATGTAGCCGACATTTTTCGTAAAGCTAGAAAAAGGTGTAATACACAATTCTTGGATTTCTACCTGTGAGCTGGGAGTATAGACGGATGATAGATAATAGTCTTGTGGGCAGGTGCATCAATCACTTCTTGAGGAATGAATTGCGTACAAAATGGCAAGATATTCAGCTCCGCACCATAGCTTTTGTATTGCTCGAAAAGTTCTGGCAAGACTTCCCACTTTCCTAAATCTTGTTTTGGAGCACCACCCACGTGAAAAAATTTTCGAAAATTTTTTTCTGGAAATGACACTTCTAGGGGTAAAAACATGTGAGGAATCCGAATTTGACAGTTTTGAAGCGACAAATGCCTCCCTGATTCAGGGAAGACCTGTGTATTGAAGCGAAAAGTCGAAAAATCGCATTTTTGCGACTTTTCGCTTCAATACCCTAGCCTTCCCTAAATCGTTTTTTCACTTCAAAAGTGTCAATTTCAGATTCTCCGTATGTTTTTACCCCTAAAGTGTCAATCCAGAAAAAAATTTTTGAAAAATTTTTCACGTGAGGGTGGTCCCTCTATTGTGTTGTAGCTTCCTTGTTTTTATCAAACGCTACCTTCTGCATTTTTCCTTCGCCATTTAGCGGTCTTGATGACTGGAGTGCCATTCTTTTCTGCTTCTAGGGCTAAAATTTCGTTTGAATTTACAAATCTTAGACTTGATTTTTTTTTAAATTAGCCTATACCTAGCAAGTCAGCACGTCCATTCTTATCTGGTTCAGTACAAACAACAACCACTTCATGACCAGCTTCCCGAAGCTGTTTGTAAACATCGGCGCCGAATGCACTTTTTCCAATTACAGCAATCTTCATTTTTTGCTACAATTTCTTTATTAAAACTAGGGGCTGAGAATGAGTCTGGGATCCAGAACCCAGTGGGTCCGGGGTCCTTGGCAGTGTTTAAATCTGTTGTGTTAAAACTGTTGTGCTGTTGAACAACAGTTGTGTTAACACAGGGGCTCGTTCCGGAACCGGAAGTAAAAAATTCCGACTTCCAGTTCCAATTTAGTGCAAATTTTCCAAATCGGAACCGGAAGTTTTTACTTCCGATCTCCAGTTCCAGGATCCGACTTCGGATTCCGGAACTAAGCAACGGGCCCCAGATTACAACAGAATCATTCTGTTGTACAACAGATTCAAACACTGGTCCTTGGGTCCCAGGATCCAAAAGACCTACTGGGTCCGGCGCCCTAAAAAGTTGGGTCCCTTTCGAGCCCTGAACACATGTGTTTGAATGGGAAAAAGGTCTGGCCCCAAACTTCAAAGCAAATAGAAAAAGTTATATACATATCTTTTTCGACGAGACGAACCAAACGACATCAAATTTATCCAATTTGATAATTGTTTTTGGGTTATTGAAACGAAAACCCTGAATCAGAGTTTTCGTTTCAATAACCCAAAAACAATTATCAAATTGGATAAATTTGGTGCCGTTTGGTTCGTCTCGTCGAGCTATAAACGAATGCCGTCTTTGTTTTTTAAATACATCCAATAATTAAGCGTATTTTAAAAAAATGTAAAATTCAGGGTTTTCGTGTCAATACTTCGACTAATTTAAATGTAATTCGAGACGTTTAGCGTCTCAACCATCTGTTCGAGACGGTTTTCAATTTTTTTTAACGAATTTTCAATTTTTGACGAATTTTCAAATTTTAACGAATTTTTCAATTTTAATGAATTTTCAATTTTCGATGAATTTTTCTATTTTTTACGAATTTGCTTTTCAGCCTGACGCTCGAGTATTCGTTTTTTTTATTTTCTAAAAATTAAGGTAACCCCTTGAAGTCACGAAATGTTGTTTATTTGTGCACTTTTTACCTTATTTTGTCTCGTTGACTCGAATATCACCGAAACTGCCGTAGATGATCTAGAATGTTCCCGAGTTCCACCGAATTTAGCTTGCCTAAATAGTCAGCTTGCACAAAAGTGTGGCTTTGCTGATATTTGTAATCGGTACACAAAAGCTTCGGCAAATAAAAGGATCGAGATCACCCTGTTATACGAAAGCTTATGCGGTGGCTGCCAAGGATTGATCACTGGAGATCTGTACAAGGAGATTTATCTTAAATATGGTGATTATGTCGACATAAAATTGGTCCCATATGGAAATGCTAAAAGTGATGTAAGTATGTATATATTAAAGGACCAGTCCATTCGGAAAAAAACACTATGAAAAAGTTATATATTCATCAAGTTCAAGAAAAATGGAGCATTTTTTGTTTTTATGATAACCTCTTAATCGTTGTAGTTTTTGAGATAATTGCGTTTGAAGTTGGCGATTTTTGAAATCTTGTGTATTACAACGAAAACATGAATGCAGTGAAAATTCGTCTTTGAATCAATAAAAGTTGCGTAGTTCAAAATTTGTTGTGTGGCAATTTTCGTAAGTAAAACGAAAATTTTTTAAATTTTCGCGTCAATACACAACTTGTATTGATTCAGGAAAAATTTTCACTGCGTTCATGTTTTCGTTGTAATACACAGATTTCAAAAATCACCAACTTCAAGTTTTTTTCTTGTTTTATTGATTGTGATTGTTTGCATGCTTTTAATGCTTTTGCACAGATCATCCTATTTTTTTTAAATTTTTCTAAAAATGACCCGAAAATTTCTGCGCACATTTCCAAAACATGGAAACACTTTCTTCATCCTGATTCAGGGAATGGGGTGAGTGTATTGAAGTGAAAATGAGCTACTTTTAATGCTTTTGCACAGATCATCCTATTTTTTCGTTTCTCTTAATCTTTGAAAAACATAAACAAACGCCTCTAGGCTCTTTCGTCGATTCATTGATCACTTGACTCTGATTTGCAAAAACCATTCCATTGTTGTTTTTCCCTAGCGTTTAGCCTGCAAGCCAACTCCAAAATGCTCAATATTCTTGCCCTATTTTCCATATTCCTAACAATTCATGGCTATATTAACCCAATGAACCAACGAAAAAATTTATTCACAGATGTGAACTGTGCTCGAATCCCACCATCATTTTGGTGTTCGAACGATCAGTTGACAAAAACGTGCGGTTTCGCTGAAGTTTGTAAACGCTACAACCAGGCATCAAAGAATCAGAAAGTTCAATTAACTGTTTTGTATGAAAGCATGTGTCCGGATTGTCAGAAGTTTATTACGGATATTTTGTACAGGGATGTATATTTGAAATTTGGCGATTTTGTCGAGATTCAATTAGTGCCGTATGGGAATGCTAAAAATAAGGTAAAAGATAGTTCTGCATGTTTTTGTTGTTTTCTAAGTACTTTTTTAAATACAAAAATTTATAAAATCTAATTATTTTGTACCTAACATTAAGGACCAGTTCAGTATGATAAAAAATACGTTTGCTTAGCTGGTTTGGCTTGGGCTTAGGCTTAGACTTGGGCTTAGGTTTGGGCTTAGGCTTAAAGGGCCAGTTCAGTAAGATAAAAGTATCAATAATTTGCTTAGTTGGCTTGGGTTAGGGCTTGGGCTTAGTCTTAGGCTTGGGCGTGGGCTTAGTCTTAGGCTTGGGCTTAGACTTGAGCTTAGGCTTAAAGGACCAGTTTAGTAAGATAAGAGTACCAATAATTGGCTTAGTTGGCTTGGATTAGGGCTTGGGCTTAGGCTTAACGAGGTTTTTCTCGAAAAAACGTTGTAACCATTTTTTTCACTCTTACATGGTCTTATGAGGACCAATCCGAGCGGAAAAAGTTTTCATTTTTTGTCTATATTCGAAAAGTTCATGAAAAATGAAGCATTTTTTATTTTTACACCAACCTCTGAATCGTTGTAGTTTTTGAGATAATTGCGTGTGAAGTCGGAAATTCTTGAAATTTTGTGTATTACAACGAAAACATGTACTTGATAGTTTTTCCACCTTCCTTGAATCAGGGAAGTGTTTTTTGCTTCGAAAATATCAAATTCAGATTCCCTGCATGTTTTTACCCCTAGAGGGGTCATTTCCAAAAAAATTTTTCACATGGTGCCCCCCCCCCTATTGTGTAGTAGCTCCAATTTTTGTCTTTTAGAACGGTACGATAACCTGTCAACATGGCGAAGAGGAATGTCGGATCAATAAATACGAATCATGTGCACTTCACTATATAAGTGAACCTCTGCCATTTATTTATTGCTTGGAAAACGAGCTCCGTATGGGTAGCACTTTAGACCAAGGTGCTCCAAAATGCTATGAAACTCTCCATATCCAACCGCATGTTTCTGATCAAGTCATGTAAGTTTTAGCCCCGTTGTTTTTACTCTTTTAAAGTCTGTTTCACGAAGAGGTTTCAAAAAGCGCTCATAGTCTAGTGGATAGCATCACAGACTTCGAGTTTGAAGAGCTGGGTTCAATCCCACTCGGAGCTGAATCTTTTTGCATCGTCCAAAATTGATGAAAATAGGGGTAATTTTATGCGTAAAACACGATAGTGATATTATTTTTTCATGAAAATTTTTCATAAAACAATAATTCACCATCGTGTTTTTCGCATAAAATTACCTCTAGGCAAAAATTTTCATCAATTTTGAAACATTTATCAAAATTTGCAAAAAAGATTAGGCTCCGAGCGGGATTGAACCGAGGTCTTCAAACTCGAACTTGTGATGCTATCCACTAGGCTATACTTTCGGAGTCTCTCCGTGAAACAGACTTTACCAAGAAATTTTCTACCAAAAAATATCCATCCTAATTCTTCTTTTCATCATGAATCTTTTTACTGTAATTTTTATTATTATAGACATTGTGCACATGGAAAGTACGGTGATAAAATGCAACAAGAGGATGCTAAGAAAACCGACAATATCTGGCCGGATAAACATGAATATGTGCCTTGGCTGGTAACTTTTCTTTGTTCTTCTTACGCTTGAATAAAAACTGGGATTTTACAGGTTTTCAACGGTGTCAGCCTCAAGAATGCTCAATTCTTCATAAAAAATCTTCCAAGTGCAATTTGTGAATGGTATGTGGGAGATCGCCCACCTAGTGCTTGCCGTGGAATTGGCAATACTCGTCAAAAAAACTTGAATAATGTATGCATGAATGACTGAAATTGTTGTCCTCAACTTTTGTGTGTGTATTCTTTATTCTATTTATTTGTGTCATAAATCTTTGCTCTCATTCATCAAAATTTGAAAATTCGTAAAAATTTGGCAATTTGTAAAAGTACGACTGCGCCAAACACGCCAAAGGGTCCAAATTAGGCTTAGGCCTAAGCCTAGGCCTAAGCCTAAGCCTAAGCCTAAGCCTAAGGCCTAAGCCTAGACCTAGGCCTAAGCCTAAGCTTAGGCCTAGACTTAGACTTGGCCTAGGCTTAGGCCTAAGCCTAATTGGGATCCTTTGGCGTGTTCGGTGCCCCGTTCAGCGTGTTCGGCGCAGTCGTACTTTTACAAATTGCCCAAAAATTGAAAATTTGTCAAAAATTGAAAATTCGTCAAAAATACAAAAATGCGTCAAAAAATTTGAATGTATGCATGAAAGACTATCCTCAACTTGTGTGTGTGTTCTTTATTCTATTTATTTATGTTATAAAACTTCGCTTCCATTACTCCATTGTTCCATGCCCAGACACGTATAAAACATTGATGGATTTATTCTCAATAAAAATCTATTATGGTAATCTGATATGCTGAATAAATTAGTTCGTGGGAGTGGAAGAGAAAATTCTTCCTGGCTATAAAAGCGTACGCTTGGCATCACCGACTATAAATTTGAGATTCTTGGCCGATGAAGTGTTTTCGATTAGCAAATGATGTTTGGCGTCTGCGGTTCTGAAAACATTTTCACACTATATAGAATTTCCTGGGAAAAAAGAAAATTTACTTTTTTGTAAAGAAGCGATTCAGGCAAAGTCTTTGAGCAGTTTCCACAAAGGCATTTCGAATTCGAGAATTCATCGAACAGAATATGGCGAAGATTATGCATGAGGTTAGCAGCGTGAGCATTTCAAACAGGTCGCCTAGAGTGTCTATGTATGGCACTGTGACTAGTGTCTGGACCACAGAGATTAGTCCTTGTGGGAATTCGACTATTATGAAAATGAACATGATCACCTGAAAAAAATATGTTCTTTTCAATTCATATGGCATAGGCTCTAATGGAACGAAGAGGATGAAACGATACGAATGGAACGGCATAATGGAATGAAATCAAATTCAGGTTTTCGTGTTAATATTCAGGCAAATTCAAAACCATAGACTCGAATGAACGAAAGATTTAAAAAGATACGAATGAAACGATTTGCCTGAAACTGATTTATAAGAATCAAAACAATTCGGATTTGAATTTGTCTGAATATTGACACGAAAACCCTGAATTTGGTTTCGTTGCCATGTTGACTATACGAATGAAACGACATAATGGAACGAAACCAAATTCAAGGTTTTCATGTCAATATTTAGGCAAATTCAAACCCGTTTTCAGACGTCGTCTGGAAATGAAACCAAATAAAACGAATGAAACAATTTAATTTCCAGACGGCGTCCGGAAAAGGGTTTGAATTTGCCTGAACATTGACACGAAAACCCTGAATTTCGTTTCTTTCCATTATTTTGTTTCATTTGTACCATTTCAAACTTTTCGTTTCATTCGAGTCTATGCTAAAAATCATCTACACTTTTTATCCAATCAGGGAAAATGTATTGAAACGAAAAGTCAGAGGTCATCAACCGGATCAGAATTGCCGACCTGTGTTAATAACATGTGAAAAAATCAGAGGTGTTAACAAAGATCTGCGATTATCTATTTATTGAAGCGAAAACTTGCTATAGATGTCTATATAAAAGTTGTAACGCTGGCTTTTGTTTCAATAAATTTTTCCCTGATTCAATGGCAGCGCAGAAAACAACTTTTTAAAGATTTTTTTTGTACGAACTTTTTTATTGCTTACCAAGATCATTTTCGTGGTCCTATGATATTGTTTATCTCGTTCAACATTTTGAAATCTCGAAGA
>JAQGBS010001053.1:0-17449 GCA_034698545.1 Acrobeloides obliquus | reverse complement strand
TTTTCGTTCGTTTTAACTATTCAAGAAATGCAGCGCAACGCTTATGAATTAAAAAAAGCAATATAAACATTTCAGGCTATTCGTTGTAATGGTAAAATCCTCTATGAAAAGGATACCATGTGAACAAATAGCCATGAAACAAGAAACCAAAAGTTTTTAACACAAAATGAACAAAATTAGACACTTTGGGCCTCCACTAATTCGTTGCGACGAGCACTAATTGCATATATATTTTGTCTCGACGCTTCTACTTTATCATGGTTAGCGAATTTTCGAATATGGTCTACAGCAAGTTTATAGCTCAACAAAAGACGAATAAAAATGTCAAAGGCCATAATGGAAAATTCGTTGACCTTGAAAAGTTATTCCCATTTTAAAAAAATGTCTCGACGCGTACCGACTAGGGTTGGAGGGAAAATTTTTCCCGCTTCCCGAATCGGGAATTCCCGACGATTTTTTTCCCGTAAGTGGTCATATTTGCCATTTCGGGAACCCCGAAGATCACTCCCAATTTCGGGAAATTTTCCGTTTCCCGCCCGATTTTTTCGGGAAAATTTCCAAAATCTATCCAATTTTCACTTTAAAAAAGTTCACAATTTTCCATTTTTTCGTCAAAATTCATCATTTTTCGCAAAAATAGCTATTTTCTGAGCATTTTAAGCTTAAAAATTGCAATTTCAAAAATTTCTCCTTATGTTTTTGCCCGTGTGCCGTCACTTGACCGAAAAAATTTTGGAAATAAGAATGACATCATAAAAAAAGTGATTATGAAATGATTTTTAATGCTTTTGAAGCGCTTGAACCCACTTTGGATCCTCAACTTGATGATTTCGTATTGTACATTGAGAATACATACATTGGAAAACGCCAAGCCAGACGAGGTGGTAGACAAAATCCGCGCTTTTTGATTGATAGATGGAACGTGCGTGATAGGACTTTAGCAGGAACAGTTTTTTGCTATTTGAACGATCGTTCTATCTCGTTATGCCCTTCACACGCGATTATCTCGACAACAAGAGAGTTTCAGAGCACGCTGTAAAAAAATTCTTCAAATTTCTAAATATATATAAATCATGACAACTTTTTTCCAAGTGAAGTGGTCCTTTAGGCTCTAGGACTTTTCACAAAGATCGATTTTCTCCACTTTCCCATGGTCAAAATCAAAAAATTCCTTCATATTCGTGTTCCCCATAACGAAAAACCTCGGGATACAAAAAATCAGTCGATTTTGAAAATTTTTTAAAAGGAGGAGGAGGGAACCTTTCATCAGAAAATCCGGTTTTTGACAGAAACAAAGTTTTTACATTGGTCATATGTAGGGTAAAAAATTGCGAGGAATCGATTCTCGCCATTATTTTTTGACCACTACTTCAAAAAAGTGGTCAAATACCTAAAAAATTGATTTAAAAAAATTTAATGTGCAAAAAATTTCAACTCAGAGTCGAACCTAAGTGGAGAAAATCGATCGTTGTGAAAAGTCCGATTTTTCGTTGTAAAAAGTCCTAGAGCCGCCCTTTAAGCCTTGGCAAATAAGTATTGAAAACGAATAAAAAATTCTCAATACAAACAAAAACGATTAAAAAACTAGCTGATTACTCGCCTCGCCCATCATCCATTCCATTTAAGAATTCTTTCAAAATTATTGAAAGAATCTACACATTTATTGTGTGTATTTATGAAGGTGCAGCTAACATCTTTTTTATTGTTTGCTTTTTGGTGTGACCATTCAATCAATTCTTTTCGTCTGCTCATATGAATTTGGAACGGCTGTCTCGTGAGATTATTGAGATTTTAGAATGTTTGTTGATAGTAAATCTAGCGGAAAATTAATCGAAGTTAAACAATAAAAAACAAGTATAGGGCGGAGAAGTCCTGGGGATATAAATCTATCGGGAAAATGCATAATGGAAAATTTTTGTAAAATATTGAATAACTTTTTTAAGGCTGAAGAAAAAATTTAAGGATGGATTTTTTATAACTATTAGGACACCTTGCCATTATTTTGCAAAAATCGGCATCGAAAAATTCCTTGAATCCATCCTTAAATTTTTTCTTCAGCCTTAAAAAAGTTATTCAATATTTTACAAAAATTTTCCATTTTCCATTATGCATTTTCCTGATAGATTTATACCCCCCAGACGTATTAACATTTTTTAAATAGAAAAATAGCTAATTTAAAAAAATAGTCATCAACGAAAAGTCTCATAAATTTCTTAGGTGAAATGTTTTAGACAATTTTTTATTAGTACCAATAACGGTGGCGTATCCAACCCTCAATATGGGGGCGGTCGGAATATGGGGATGTCGGGGGCAGTAATAGGAAAAAGTACGGATCGAAAATGTTAATCTTTATATAAAAAATAGACTAATTTTTTATTTAAGAAAAATTTATAAAAAAAATACAGAGTTTTCAATTTTTACACCTGCTATGAAAATCAGACAGTTTTTTACGATCTTTGTCACGTATGATCGCCCTCTCCCGGTCCCTCATGGGAACGATACTGACCAATAAACAAATAGTTCATTTTTCGATCAGATAAACTAATTTACACCATGTTATGGACCATAGCAATTATGGATTCAAGGATTCTTTAAATTGAAAGTCAAAATGATTAATATATTAAGCAAAATTTTTAAAACGACGTTTCCCGAACATTTGCCTATTTTCCCCCCCATCCGATATCCACCCGATCACCATGGGTATACTCTGATGTCGATTTTGACCGTAAGGTTTCGAGATCCTGGAAGCGTTCCAGAAAAGAATTTAACTTCTATTTAGTTATTAGAAGATTAGATTTGAATAAACTATAATATCAAGACCTTTTTCGATATTTGAATAATTTTATAGAAGTTTTAAAATTTTTTCAAAGTTCTTCTTTTAAAGCATGGTTTGATAAAGTTTTGAAGCGTTGAAAATTTGTATGTGCCCCTTGAGTAAAAAACTTGGAATACTTCTTATCACTGACGTAGATATAATTTTTTGTGCTTGTTAAAACTGTACTTTGTGCTGTTTTGTCACGAAGATGTTCCCTTTTGATCACTTTTTATAAAGATCAACTAAAATTCAAAGACATTTAATATACAAATCACACATTAGTATCATAACACGAACCAAGTACATAAATACCAAAGAAATATAAAGATTAAAATTTTGCTCGGTTCTTGATAAGAAGTATTCCAAGTTTGCTCAGAATAAAATCTTTGCTCTCTTTATAATATTCGATCTAAAAATATTTTCTCAGCTTAAAGAAATGGTTCGAAAAACAATCTTGCTTAATTCTGGCTATAAAATTCCGATAATCGGATTAGGAATTTGGTCAGTTCCACATGGAGTTATTGGAAGAATTATAAAAACTGCTCTAGACATTGGATATAGATATTTCGATGTTACTCAAGCTTATGGAAACGAGGCAGAAATCGGCGAAGCTTTCGAGGTAGATTTTTTATTTGCAAAAATAAATGTTCTTTTAAGGAATACTTTAAAAAATCATCAAATGTCAAGCGCGAAGATGTGTTTATAGGGTGCAAAATTTGCAATAATTCATTTGCGTTTTGCTCTCGAGAAATAGAAAATATGTTAAATAGATTTCGACTTAATTATCTAGATCTCATACTTATTCATTATTCTCAAGAATCTCATGAAGGTAGGTAAAGAGGTTGATATAGGTGGGCAAGGGGTTGGTGTGGGGTTCTTGATGAGGTGGTCTTCCTTGACACCGGCAAAAAAATTTATATAAAATATTTGGATATAGATTATTTGGAATCATGGAAAGCCCTTGAAAAGAAAGTTAATGAAGGAAAAATTTGCTCGATTGGTTTGTCAAATTTTAATGTAGACCAAATTCAACGCATCCAAGTCAATGCAAGTATTTTGCCAACTGTTTTAGAAGTATGATATAGGCAAACCAATAGTCGATTTGGGATTTTTACGCTCGAATTTTTATAAAGAATCCATTTAATGATACAATTTTTGGCACTATAACTTTCGCCACGTTTCATGTTCGCTACGACAACTTTCGCCACGTTGCCAAAAAACTATAACTTTCGCTACGTTCTTGTGCACAGTTGCACAGATCCCGGTCCAAAATTTTGTTCTTATGACCCACCCCCTCCCTCCGCAGTTTGCCGATCTTTTTTTGGAAGGGAGTACCCGTGCTGGAGACAGATGACCTACCCCTCTCCCACTCCATGGCCTACCCCCCGGTAAAATTTTGCCGAGGGTACCGGGATTGTGTGACTGTGTTCTTGTCAATATACATATTTATTGCAAATCAGGCAACTCAATTAGCTTGAAATTAATATGTTTATTGACACAGAAGTTACGTGGCGAAAGTTACATGGAGCAAGTTAGCGTGGCGAGATTCGCGGAGAAAGTTATAATGCCCAATTTTGGGATCCAAATTAGATAGGGCATAAGTTTTATATAACATAAAAAGATTTGTAAAAAATTTGTTTTTCGAAAAGAAACTTTAATTCATAAATAATTTCAAATAAGATCAGGTTTATTCTTTAGGTCGAAGCTCATCTTTATTTCGAAAAATTAGAACTGCGTCGTTTCTGTCATTCAAAGAATATCGTCTTCATAGCTAGTTCTGCATTAAGTAGTGCCAGATGCTCTTCGAATTTTAGACAAGCAAACGATGGAATTGATTGTATAGATCCTTTCATCCTACAATTATCGAAAAAATTCGACGAAGGAATTAAAACGATTTCTATGTTGGAATTACAAAGCGTAAGTCAAAACTTAAAAAAACGAAAAACATTTTGATTATAGACACCAGCTAAAGTCGTTCTGTGTTGGAGTCTTCAAAACGATAAAATAAATATTCAAACATCGATGCTCCAGGTGAATCAAGATTCCTACGATTATAAAATAGAAGTGGATTCTATACCAGAAATAAATCTACATGATCTCGATTTACATATACTTGATCCAACCGTTTGTGAGGAAAACTGCTACCCTGATTTAACGTCTGAGTTTAATTATTATACATTATGAAAATTGCATAAAAATTGATTACTTTTGTATTTAATAGGGTAAAAATTTATAAAATGTCTAGATTATTTTTTTTGTTTATCGAAATTAAGCAATTTCTTTAAAGGGGGTGCAGATTAGTGCCCTTTCTCCAAAAAGTTTTTAAAAAAATTATCTTCTAGGGGTAAAAATAGGTGAACAAATCGATTGCGCACATTTTTGGAGAAAGGGCCCTAATTTGCACCCTCCCTTTAAAATGACATGGTTTGATGTCTAGTTCTTTAGCTAATTGTTCTAAAAAGGCTTTATAAAAACTTGAAAATTCTTTACTGGATGTTCTACTTGAGCTGCATAATAGATAAGTTCACCTTTCTCTTTACTTTTCTGGATATGGAATCGTTCTGGATCTCCTGTTACCAAAACTGGAAGATTCGGATCTAACTAAAAAAAAGCTTTCGAGAATTTTGTTAATTGTTAAAGCGTAACATCATTTTTTATCCTCTCGAAAGACTTACTGGTTTCAATCCTCTTGATATATCAATAAATTCTTGCAATCTATTATGAAATCCATCGGAAACTATCTTGATCTACGTCAATAAAGCATCTTCCCTAAAATATTTTGCTTCTTACGATAAATGCATTCTAATTTTACGAAATAAACAAACGTACATTTTCATAGAATCGAAAAAAATTTCTATAAAAAGCCTCTTGATTAGTGATTAGCATCGATTCTTTCATTTTTCCTTGAGAGCACATAACGTTTTTCATGAAGAGATATAATAAAAAGTGTCGGCAACATAGCTCAGTGGTAAATCAGCAGCTTTACAATCTACATGGCGTGAGTTCGATCCGGTTAGTAGAAATCTCAAAAATCAAGATTTTTAAAAAAAATTCTTGTAGATTATACTATTTTCGACAAATAATTTTTTGAACTCGAGATCGATATAATTAGTTTAAATCATATTGTTTCATGACCAATTTAAATTTTTAAATGAAATTTTTTCATGTTGTTGTTTTTGCATCTGATCTTATTCTTTTGTTTGAACTAATTCTCATAAAAACATACAGAAATCAAATCTTTAAAAATAACCTCTTGAATCGCGAATTTATCTTTATTGTTGTCAGAAATTATTTTTTCTATGTTTCTCTTTTGTTGAATTTCATGCCAATACATGTCTTCTATCGAAAAAATTAATCTTTCACGTCATCTCTCCCTTTCTTTTGATCTTTCTCCTTTGTTTACTTGGTTGTTATTATTATCAAGGATCTCCGCTTTCTTCCAATTTTTTAAAATAACAAGTTTGCATGTTGCATTTATGCATAATTATCCTCGAGAAAAGCGAGGTTGTTTACATCGTGATCTCTCACCAATCAAATCAATAATATGTTTATATATGGAATTTAAGCCGCCGATTTTTAACATGTTTATTCCATATGCTTGGTATATATATAAATATCGTTTCATGATTATTTATTTTGTTATAAATTTTTAGAAATTTTTATCGCTGGATTTTTGCAAAAATAATTTTATTTTTTTTAGAAATTTTTCTATGAAATTATTGAAACCTATACATGTCTCCTTTCGAAAAATTTAATCTTGTCTGCAAATCAAATTTTTGTATATAATTAAACATTTGTTCTATATAATTGACTCGATTTGTCATCACAATATCTTTTAAAATTTATGTGATTTTGTGGCGATTATACAATTGACCAAAAATCTAAAAATTAACATTTGACCAAAAATTTTCCTTATATTTTTTGGTCGAATGTTAAAGGAAGTTGTATAATCGCCACAAATATGCCTCGTAACATTTATAGTCTATACTCGAAAATCGAAAAAAATTTCCGATTCTCTTCTAAAAACCGACTTTTTAGAGTA
Organism: Acrobeloides obliquus; assembly: GCA_034698545.1. Classification (NCBI taxonomy): domain Eukaryota; kingdom Metazoa; phylum Nematoda; class Chromadorea; order Rhabditida; family Cephalobidae; genus Acrobeloides; species Acrobeloides obliquus. The sequence goes on along the minus strand of JAQGBS010001053.1, from coordinate 10,592 downwards.
ATTTCTAGGTGAAAAATCGATTGCGCGCATTTTCGAAGTATGAAAAATAAGTTTGACCCTGAAAATCAGGGTAGAATTGCGTTTCAACGCGAAATTTTTTTCTGAACCGATGAGAGCGTAACATTTATGACGTATTCTCGAAAAAAACGCAAAAAAAATTTTACTAAAAAGGACCTTTCTAGGCCTAATTTTATGCGAGGAATCGATTACGCACATGATCAAAGTGTGAAAACGCTTTCTTGCCCCTGATTCAGGGAGAGAAAAAAACCAAAAACTGCCATTTTCGATGTCTAGACGTCGTTTTCATGTGTCGAAGATGTGCACATAACATTACGTATGAAATGGTGCTTTCCAGGAAAAAACTCGACATTTCAGATTTTTGCCCTTATTTTCAGGATCAAACTTAATTTTGAAACCTATTTAACCGAGTAGATATTTTTTTTATTTGATTAGACTAAGGATAAGCCTAAGACTAATGTTATGGCTAAGTCTAAGGCTTAAGGCTAAGGATAAGCCTAAGCCTAAGCCCAAGGCTAAGCCTAAGGCTTAGACTTAGACGATTATGCTCAAATGTATAATCGTCAATTTTGTGTCATTTTAATCTAATTCATTGAAAAAATTTTAGACCGACTATAATTTCTAAAAGTTATTAAATTTTCATCGTTGAAATGACAAGTAATTTTCTTGGATAAATTTTAAATCCCATTTATCTTTTTAGCAATAGAAAAATTTACTCCAACTCAAAAAGCGAACGCTGTGCTGTGGTACGGAATCTGTGGCGATCCTGAAGTTGTTCAAAACAAATTCAAAAACGCCTATAGCAGTGAAACCGAAAAGGTTGAAGTTCCTAGCTGTGATGAAATTAAAGAATGGTACAAAAATTTTCGACATTCTGGTTTTGTTGATGCACAAGATGCCGTAATTCATGAAGAAGCTACTGGAGAACCGGTCCCTCATTTGGAACATCATTCGAAATTCGAAAACATGATGTCGAAAGTGTTGAATAAATTGAGTATATGGTTTCTTGATGGTCCAAAAATTCGAACTTTTCATCCATATCATATGGAATTGATTACGTTTGATAAAGAAGACTTAGAAGAAAGACAAAAGTTTGCACAGGTAAGATTAATAGGATAACCAATTTTTTTCAATTTTTCGATACTATAAAAAAGACTTCTTGTCCTTAACTTCGAAATAAATTTTTTTAGAACCAACTCGATCATGTTCATAAATGGTCACCCGTCCTAAAATCTATGTGGTTTACAGGAGAAGCCAAATTTTATCTTGATGGTCGTGTAGAATGCAATAATTTAATTTACACAAAAAATAGAAAAACCGACGATTCAATCAACTGGCCTCATAAAGTTGTTTGTCAATACCAGCCTTCCAAAGAATCCTACGTAACCGTTTGGGCAGCAATGAATTCGGAAATGTATATTGGACCATACTTCTTTTCCAACGAAATTACGCCAGAGTCTTATAAAGAAATGCTTGAAAAGTTTGTTTCGAAACTCCAACAAGTAACGTCCAGTGTTGACCATCCGATTTTTATCCACGATGATTCTAAAGTTCATGCTAATGCCGATGTAACAGCTTATCTTGAAAGCCAATTTCCTCATCATTGGATAGGAACCGGGTCTTCTTATGCGACTTGGCCTCATCATTCACCAGATTTGAGCCCGATAAATTTCTTCTTATGGGGATATATCAAAAGTCGAATTCATAAAACATCAATCGCAGATTTGGATGAACTCAAAGATCGTATTCAAATGGCTTTCAAAAATGTTACTTCCGATTTACTTGAAGAAAGTATCGAAGAATTCAAAACTAGACTTGAACGTGTGGCAAATACGAATGGCGATTTAGTGGATGCAACGATTTATGGGCAAGAAGTTGATTTCGACACATTAAATGCTTGGAGTTTGTATGCATGGCCTTATGTATAAAGACGAAGCTAAAATTTTAAACTTTTTTATTATTTAAATTTATTTCTTTAAATAAATATGGTAAAATCAATTCATTGAAAGGATAAATCTAGAGGAAAAGAACTTTTTTTAAGTATATTAACAAAATCTCTTACGTAAACCAAATGGCGTACCGACACGTGAGGATTAACATTTGAGGACCGACATTTTTTTGGGATACCCTGTATATTTCGAATAACCATATCTCAGTGACTTTAAATTGGATTCATTTCAAATTGTTTATATTTGAAAATATAAAATTTTTGGGATTAAAGGAGGGTATTTGTTAACTTGTGTTGGGCAATTTTGATCCCAATATTTCAGATTTTCCTGGAAATCCTCCGGATTGTTCTTGCACTTGGCCATTCACAAGATAGTTTGTGCTTTTTGTAGAGGTTTTTTGGACGGATGCTCTCTTGAATAGAAATCCTTCGAAATGTTCCAAGTCTTTATTACTAGAGCTTTGAAAATTTATAACAATCTTTTTGATATATATTGAATTAAAAAAAAACAAAAACAAAATGCCAAAAAGAAACTGGTATTGCGTAAAAGTTTGTGAGGCTAAAAACAGCACTGATACGAGTTTATTTATTTCATACACATTCCATTGGTTGATATGGACCAAAGGACTTTTGAACGACCATGAAAATTTTTTTTGAACCCTTTTGAGATATTTGCAATTGAAAATTTGATCAAAACTTTCAAATGTGTTTGTGTATTGAAACGAAAATGATTGACCCCCGATCGGGCATTAGAAAATTCAAAATTTCATTTGGAAAAGTTGCTAATTTGTTATCAAAATTTGATTGTCAATCGATTGTACTCACGAAGAGCTTTTCAATGAGTGGTTGATGTCCATATTTCACATTTTGGGACACGTGTAAAAAAATATTATTTCTCGGAGATTTTGGCACAATATTTTTTACGTGCTTCCCAAAATGCAAAATATGGACATTGACCACTCATGGAAAAGTCAATGTCCATATTTCTATTCGTGAGTACAATGGATTTGCAATAAAATTTTGATAACGAATTAGCAATTTTTCCAAATGAAATTTTGAATTTTTTAATGCTCAATCACTTTCGTTTCAATACACAAACACATTTGAAAGTTTTCAACAAGATTTCAAATGCAAATATCTCAAAAGGGTTCAACTTTCAAGGGATGGTGTAAAAGCCAAAAATGATCAGCAAAAATTCCTCTTTCATATAAAAATAAATTTTTAGGAACCGTTTAAAAGTTCAGAGGTCCTTTAAAATTACACAGCATCAATTATTTTTGATTACGAATCCGTCAAAATTGTTGCTAAATTGATACACTCTAAATTGTTTTAGAAGTTATCATTCGAAATGATTACTACGCCTGAAATCATTTGCGACTTATTTTCTTTCTTGGACAAAGATCAAATTGAAAGAATTCAACTCGTTAACCAGCTCTGGAACAGCATCGTCATTCGTCACAAAAATATTTTGCCTCTCCGACAATTCGGCCGAATAAAGTTTTGGTTCAATCAAATCGATCTTTATGCGAATCGATCTTTATATAAGTCTCGATTGAAAAGCTATATAATTAAATTTGATGGGATAAACTTAAGCAAAATTGAGGAAAATGTGTTACCTCGGTATTTGCAACTGACCATCGATAAAGTATTGGAAAATTTGAATAATGTTGTTTTTAATTTTATCCAAATTAAATATTGTGATTCAGAAGATCATTGGGATTATTTATTGAATTTGATGAAACTTGTTACAACGAAAGCTGGAGGTAGATTTCACGGAAGATTTGGAAGTTGCAGTGCGGAAAGATTTGGCCCAAAACTGGATGAAAAAAATATAAGATCTACCCAAGCTAAATATTTTAGCGCCTAGAGCCGACCACCCTACTTTAAACCCAGCCACGGGCCGTGAAAAAATTTACCTGAATTCGAAAAAACCCCTTATCGAGGCTTTTTCATCACCTTCTTCATATGATGTAAACGCGCCTGAAATCGGCTTTTTGTGATAAAGTAGTGGGGACATTGGATTGACACTGTGATTGCGTTGAGTTGGGACTCGACCCTGGGTCGGCTTTTGATGATGCGTAATTGGTCATGATTAGCTCAGGATCGGATCTGTGGATAGGAGATTAGCCCTGGGATTCGAGCTCTAATGAGAAGGAAATCGTCCTCTGGAATGGGAGATAAGCCCTAGGTCTCGAAAATTTGTTTTGAGGCACAGGGTTGACTCTTCTCGAATCAACCGTACCCGCGCGACTTTTGTTCGCCCATATTTTGTAAAAAAAATATTATGATTTTAGATAATTACATCATAGTCGATAAATTGGCTATAGGTTACCGTCAAGATTCATACGTAAGAGAAGTCTGTGCCAATCCCGAAATTGTACAATTGCCTTCGACACCGAAAGAAATTAAACTGAGATATTTGGAATTTAAAGAAAATGACGAAGTAATGAATTTCACTTGTAATGGCAAATTAAATGGAGCTAACCGATTGACTATCAGATTCAAGACTTCAAATACAAATTATGGAAATTTTATCCGGCAATGGTTTGAGGTATGCAAATAATTTACTATTTGTAAAAAATTTTTAGGTATATCGTACGCATCAAAACCCCATTTCTTTAGTTGGAAAATTCAAACTTGTAACTTGGAATACTTCCTCAGTCAATATTGTTCTTGATGCTGTAAAAACGATTTTAAACAATACTCAACTTAGCGTAAAATACAGCCTCAAAGCAAAAGAATTTCATAACCCTTTCTATGATCAACAATATCTTAAGCGTCGGTGTGTGCTACATGAAACAGATTCTTATGCTTTGGTGATTGAAATGGAATATGGATGGGTAACCGATATGAGTAGTATAAATGCATTAGATTTGGATCAACCACCATGTTTTAAAATGTTCGCGATTTCATTCTGTGTAAAATCATTGTGATTTGAATAAATTTTTGAGTTAAAAAAATTTGATTAAATATTTAAAGTTCAAAAAGAATATCTTTGAAGTAATATAAACAGAAGGGATCGAAGAGACCTATTAAATAAGAAGCTTTTGCTCTATTCTTAAAATTTCCATATTGCATTTTTAAGATTTGATATCATTTTTCGTTAACTTGAGCTGAAATTTCTCAGAATATTACGATCTTTGGTAAAAAATTTGTATTTTTTGGTGAAAAATCATAATGGAAGACCAATATGACTTTCCTATAGCCTCATACACTATTGTAGACACTCTATATGGCGTCAAAAATCTAGCGACATCCCTATACTTGCAATTCTGGCCAGAAGAATTTGACCGAAAATTTGCGTAATTTTTACGTAAAAAGAACTCCATTGTCTGTAGCATTAACTTAAATAAAATTGATTGATTCTTTGTTTGTTTATCAATGAAGAAAAAACGACTATTACGAAATTTAAACGTCATAAAATCGTTCTCCACTTTTACTTGGCATCTTTCCAAATGAATCATTCAAGAGTTTTTCGTTTATTTCTCTGTATAATTTTAAAATTCTTTAAACAATTTTTAATTTTTTGGCGTTATTGTTGAACTAGTTTGCTTTCACCTAGAGTTTTTCTGGTTCTTTTATAGGTATATAAGTAGCTAAAATAAGAATGCCCAGTTTTTAGCCTATCTTTTTTACAAGGTCGTTTTAAGTTCTGTTTTTTATGTTTAAATCGATATAAACTGGGAGACCGAGCGCTATCACAGTCGAATCGTTTAAGGCAATACTTGATCTCTTGAGATAGTGTCTCTTAAAACATGGGTTCTGTAAGTTTCGGACTTCCCATGTCACAAAATGAGATCTCACCATAGATCGATCAAATAAATCATGCTGATCACGAATAACCATGTGATTTGCGCGATCAATTTGGAGCACTTTTCCTATGAAAACCATATCTGTGTGGTCAAAAAATTGCCGGACTTGAAATTTCAACGGCTCATAGAAAAAAGTACCAAGGTAATCATAGGAAGTTAGTATACTAAAAGTTGCCATTTTTCATCCTCTTCCACATGATTTTTATCCTGAGTGAAAGCTTTTATAGTTTTAGAGATATGATGTATTCTTTAAAATGATCCAAAAACGCCAAAAATGGCCATTTTTTTCAACTTCGGGTCAATTCTTGACCCACTTTTGGGCCGATTCAACCCAAATCACATGATTATTCGTGATCTGCATGATTTATTTGACCGATCTATGATGAGATGATGTGATGTCATTTTGTGACATCGGAGTCAAAAAGTTCATTCTATCAGAGCTTGTGTTTTAAGGTGTAGGAGGTAGCACAAACAAACAGACACATATCGCGTTTAATATGTAAACAAACTTTTCGAGAAAACCGAGCTGTGGGTGTCACAAAAATTTTGTAAGTATACTTATTTTGATAATGAATTTTATTGATTTCTAGAAAGTTTAGTTCAAAATCTCTTTTACCAAAGTTGTAGAGCTTGATTTCTTCGAATATTTTCTTAAAGGTTACTCTTGATGAAAATCGATAGCAAAAGAGAAAATCGCATGAGAAAGTTATAACCCTTAAAAAATTTTGTGACACGTTTGTGACATAAAGCTCTATTTTCTTAAAAAAGGTGTTTTAAGGATTTAAAAAAAGCTTTTAAGATATTTCGTAAGGGACATTTAAAAAAAGTAATATAAAAAGGCTAAAATCAATTATAGAAAAATTAATTGAGGGTTCGAATTTTTAAAGTTGTATATTTGGTAATGGCAAATTGGTAAAATATTAGACTATTTTGTCGTGCTTTAGGCGATTTTATCTTGATTTTTGCAATTTTACTACCAAAATAACTAGAAAAACTCATTTTTAAGCGTTTTGCCAAATTTTGTTCCATTTTAGACGAACTAACCTTGGTTTTATCCACTTTAGATCATTTTTCTAGTGTTCATTTTAGGAAAAATATTTTTAAATGGGTAAAAAACAAGATGAAAGCGCCTAAAAATAAACAAAAGACTAGGCAAAAAGTCATAAAATGTTTTTTACGCGTTTAGGCAGAAAAAATGTGAAAATCATGGTTTTATGCCCCATATAGAATGATTTGGTTTTAGATAATAGATCTCAAAAATATGGAAACATCTCATAAAGAATTGTCGAATAATCGGTCCAATATGTTGTTATTGGATAGCAAGCCGGACACATCTATTGATATAGTGAAAATTTATGAAAACGTTTCTCGAAAAAGCTCAAAAAATGAAGAAGTTCATTGTACAGAAGAAGACCCATGCTCACTAAACTTATACGACGAGGACGACTATGAGACGAAGTTCGGAATTTATTTGGATATAGGAAAAACGACTGACAAACTTTATACGCTTTTGGATCGGTGTTTGACTAAGGATATTCTTAATGACGTGATTGAGTAAGTTTTAAGACTAACAAGTATGCATGTACAGTGCTTCTCAACAGGTACTTTATACTACCATTTTGGGCATATTTCGGCGAGGAAAAAAGATTTTTCGTTGAGGTAAAATGTACTTGATAGGTAAGACACTCTAGTATTTTTATCATATCTTTTTAGATTTTTATCCTGTAACCTAACTTTTATAGCTCATTTTTTATGATTAGCAAAGTAAAAAACACATGGAAAAATGGTAGGAGGTGAAAAATCAGATCTAACCTTTAGTTTTCGAAGAAATTTTTTCTTCTCCGAGATATGCTCAAAATGGCAGTGTAAAGTACATGTTGACACACTGTACAAAGAGGGGATCATCGGGGCTAAAGAACGATGAAGTTGACTTTTTTGGGTCCAAGGCTCTATGAGAGGGGCAACACCTCACTTGTACATATAACAATGCAGATGTAAAAGGGAAAGCTGTAGGATAAAGGGTGATATATAGCTGGAGTTTGCACGTTAATCCACATAAATTTTAGCACATTAGAACCGATGGCAATTGCGCACAAACAGGAACTTCTCGATATGGGAATATTGAGTCGAATTAGTTCATTGATCAGCGAACATTACAAGACAAAAAGCAATGACGAAATTATGGGCTTATTGTTAATGGTATTGAAGATTTTTCTGTTTGGGAAGGATAAACCCAAATTTTACCAAGCAAACCGCCTAATCCAGCATGCGAGTATAATGGAAGAACTTATGGAATCGAATATTTTTTATATATTGGAAGAAGGGTTCAAAAACACAAGTGTTTCTGATATTAGTGAACGTTTGGGTTTGTATAAGGTATGGTCTAATGTAATACAGAGTGTCCCAGTAGGTTCTGAAATCCACTAGTTTGAAGATTTCTCGGACGGGTTGAAGTCTTTTTTGACGCGGTTTTTTGCAGATTGTAGCTCAGATAATTCGCACAAAGTACCATCAAAATGGCAAAAATTCGCATAATTTAATATGCAAAATTTTCACTTTGAAGATTTAGAATCAAGGTTTTTCCATGACACAGAGTCGCTAGAAATTTACTTCTTTGCTATTCTGATTGTTTATTACACCAACAACGGCATACAAAAAACCGCATCAAAAAATCTTTTAATACGTAAAAGTTATTGACATTTGAAAATAACAAGCAATTTTTTAGTTTATTTTAGGCACTATTAGCCATTTCGGAATCTTTATCTTCTTGCTCTGAATTTGTGCCATACTTTTTTCAACTTAAAGATTCGAGATCTATAGCGGGAATTTTCGCTGAATTTTGCTCTGTTTTGAACAATTACTTGTGTTTGGCCACGGACAAACAAACGGTCGACCCTGAATTAATTGGGTTTATAAATCAAGCAGACGATCTATTTTTGGTAAAATTTTACAAAAATCATCAACCTTGAAACTTTAGATACTTAAAAAAATATCCAAATTTTTAGGCAATGAAAAAATTGGCTTCAAATGATGACCAGTCGCCTAAAATGAAGAAGACTAGATTATCGAATGATTTGGTAAACGTTGAAGCATCAACATCTGAGAATCTATCAGCAGAAGACCTCAACAAAATTTATTTAGAATCTCTTCGATTTTATCAAATTCAATCTTTTAAGTAAGTACCCTTTTAGAAATCTAGATATAACTTTTTCGATCTTAACACTCTCCTCATCTTGATCATTTGTGTTTCTTTCCGCCTAGTTTTTGACGCTGAACACGATACTGCAAAAAATTTTTGAAAAAATTCACTTACGAGGGTTCTAGAGCTCCAACTTTGCCTTTGTAGAAGAATATCATTTTGTATAATTTATATAAATACTTATAGAAAATTTTCGCTTCAATAAAAGGTTACGAACCAATCTTTGAAAACACTCAGATTTTTGATTGGGCCTTGACAAAGATCAAGGACAGTTATCGATAAAGTTATAGCCCATATTCCCAGGAAAATTTTGACATATTTGGTTTGGCTGTTTGGTAATAATTTGACTGAGTTATGGCCATTATATTCCTGGACAATTTTCATTTTTTGAGAAAAAATATGGATTTCTTGCAATTGGCATATCTCTGTGTAGGAACTGTTTTGAGACGTCGTTGACTACTCATAAGAAAGCTGGTGATCCGCCCTACAAATAATATCTAGACACCTATAAAAAGTTTTCGCTTCAATACATAGATAATAATATAAAATGTCTTTAATACTAGTTAGGCCTCATTGGATCATGGATCAGGGGGAAGACAAGTTTAAAGGATTATCAATTCGAGACATTTTCAGTAAGATGTTCTATCATTGACAAGTCAACCAAATATGTCAAAATTTTCAACTTGATCCATAATCCAATGAGGCCTAATTAGTATTAAAGACATTTTATATCATTATCTATGTATTGAAGCGAAAACTTTTTATAGGTGTCTAGATATTATTTGTAAGACAGGTCACCAGCTTTCTTATGAGTAGTCAACGAGCTCTCAAAACAGTTCCTACACGGAGATATGCCAATTGCAAAAAATCCATATTTTTTTCTCAAAAAATGAAAATTGTCCAGGAATATAATCCCCCGTAAGTGAATTTTTTCAAAGTATTTTTGCAGTATCGTGTTCAGCGTCAAAAAATAGTCGGAAAGAAACACAAATGATCAAGATGAGGGAAGTGTTAAGAAATGCTGGTACATATTTACCCAATCCTTCTTGCCTGGAGTGTTGTAACCCCATTTTCCCACTTTTAGCTATTTTCACTACTTGCATATCAAAAATGTATAAAAAGTGACATAAGCTCAAAAATGGGCAAGATTCAAAAATGGTCATATACGCAAAATTGGAAATATATCCAAAAGACTTTTCAGTTGGAAATCTTCTGGTATAAGAATACTTCATGAGAAATTTTCAAACTCCCCTTCCTACAATGATTTTTAGAATGCATGGACGATATCACCGGTCTTTCGCAGAAGAGTTAAGCCAAAGCGATCCACATTCTGCCGCATCCACCCCCCGCTCGAATCGCATTGCCAAAGAATTGGCTTCAATGTATCATGCATTGCCATTAGGTTCAAGTGGAAGTATTTTTATTTGCCTTGATGAAGAACGCTGCGATGTTCTTAAGGTATCTTGTTAAATGTTCATGTTCTTTTTAAACCTCTTTAATCGATTTTTGACGTAAAAATAACCATTTTTGAGCTTAAAGGGGGGGGGTATCTTTCATAGCACATTCTCGAAAAAAATTTTTTTGTCAAGTTTTATATGGTTTTATACGTATTTTT
>JAQGBS010001052.1:0-17455 GCA_034698545.1 Acrobeloides obliquus | reverse complement strand
AGGCAAAATATTACAAATTTTCGGCAAAAAGACGAAGTGGGGGGGGGGGACAGTACCCCCCCCCTTGTTCAGCTATGCTTGTTATTCAAGAATCACATGTTAGCATAATCTTTAAACTTTTGATTGCTAAAATTAAAAATTAAAACTTCGCAATTTGTTTTTCTATTAAAAGTTTAAAAATTAATTTATTATGTCATTGATCAAGCTTCCTAATGAGACATGTCACTCTATTAACACTCCGTGGGCTGTTTGGATAAACTGGCCATTATTGGCCAGAATTTCACGCTAAAATAAATTCGAAAAAAGTTCTCTCCGAGAGGCCTAAACTTTGAAAAACACCCTTTGAAATGGAACGTTTTCTTTTTTAAGTCATAATTCCTCATAAGACTTAAATTGTGACTTCGTTGACGGCCACACCCCCCGAAATTCGAAAAATTTTTCTTAATGGTCCCTCCTTATGTTTTTGCAAAATTTCTGGGCTTAAAATTAGGTTCCACTCTCTCTTTGGGGAAGATCATTGGGACTGAAAACCCCCACAATCGGGCCAATCACTGATTATGCCAATCGCTGATTATGTAAATTTACATGCATAAATTTACAACTGCACAATACTAACGGTGGGCGTAGTTGGAGGGATTGAAAACATTTTTTTCGAAACTACGCTAGAAATATTCTCCATATATACATCGACCAGATAGTAATTTTGGCCGAAAAAATTATCTTGGGTGTTTTAGATAGGTTAGAAAATTCGAAAAATATCCGTAAAATTGGGTTTTTGAGCTTCGGACAAGGTTTTGAATTGTTTGAAACGTGAGTTTTCACTCGAAATAACTTTTAAAAACTTTCATATGCGTTGATCTCACTATATAAATTCAAATTGTCGAACCGTTTAACACTACGCCCACCTAGGTTCGAATTTTCGAGAAATCGCCTCTTAAACAGTGTTATTAGGGTCCCCACAAGCTAACGCAAGCTATCGTACGAAAGTCATCGTACGAGTGCAAAATACAATCGTACGATGGACAAAATGACCACAAGCTATCGTACGAGTACGATGAAATTTCGTACGATGAGCCGTCGTACTTTTATCGTACGATGTTATATTTTTGTCTACGAAGCGTTGTACGACGTGTCGTACGACACGTCGTAGTTGTAGTTAGTAGTAGTACGCGTCGTACAACGCATCGTACGACAAAAATACAACGTCGTACGATAAAAGTACGACGGCATCGTACGACAGTACGATAAATTTCGTACGATACCATCATACTGCGTCGTACGATCGTACGACAGCTTGTGGCGATTTCATCGTACTTTTACGTTAATTTTACGATCGTACGATGACTTCGTATGATAGCTTGTGGGGCCGTCGTACTTTTGCTTGCGTTCAGTACGATAGAATGTGCGAGCTTGTGGCGACCCTTAAAGAGTATTCGACTATAACAAGTTTAGATTATTGTATTTAGGTATTTCTTTTTCTATTATCGGATCTTCTTTATGGCTTCTATCACTGCAAATTTAATAAATCTGATTAATACGGCTATGACAAGTGCTAATAACTCTGCAACTCTTAATCCTAACCTATATGAACAACATAATTTTAACTCTTCGTTGTATAATTTTAATAATTCTATGCCTAAGGCTGTCCATCCATCAGTCAACACTAACATAAGATTTATTGTGACTAGCCTTCAATTTTTATTGGTATTAGTTGGGTCAATTAATTTACTTGTGGTTTATGTGATCATTTCAAGGCCTTATATACGATCTATAACAAATGTGTATTTAGTGGGTCTATGTATTTCCAATTTTGTATATTTAAGTAATCTAATTTTTGTCGTTGCGACGCAATTAAATGATAAATCATGGCCTTTTAATTCTTCTTGGTGCACTATTTATCATAGCATGGAAAGTACAAGTATGTACAGGATGGGCAAAAAAACCGGATTTTTGCGATTTGTTAACAAATTGTCTCCGAAAAGATTTTTTCAAAACAACTCTATGTTGTTTTTTCTATGTGAGAAATCGATTGCGGGCATTGAAAAATTGTGAAATCGATTGCGAGCATTGAAAAATCGTGAAATCGCTTCCTTGACCCTGAATAAGCACAAAAAATTGTATTTTTGCGATTTTTAAAACTTTTTTTAGCTGTTTCAGGGTCAGGGAAGCGATTCCATGATTTTTCAACGCTTAAAATCGATTTTACTCATAGGAAAACTCCATATAGAGTTGTTTTGGAAAAAATTTTAAAAAATTTTTTCTACAAAAATTTGCTCGAAAAATCGTAAAAATCTGGTTTTTTGCCCACTCTGTATCAATTTTGAAGTAGAACATATCCACCTTGTTCATATATCTTGCTTGCTTTTTTGGCGTTACTTTTTTTGAAAATTGAAGCAAAAAATCGCAAAAAAGTGCGGTTTTTTACCATCCTGTATATAAAATTGTTCATATTACCCATTTTTTTATTACTCACAAAATTCTTAGTTTTTTAAGGCAAATACTCCAGTGTCTTGTTTGTTGTTTTATTATCAATCGATCGATATGTTGTTATGTGCCTACCGGATCATCATAGAAGAAAACGAAGCTATAAAAATGCTTCAATGTTGAGTATAATGGCTTTATTTATAGCTATTTTGGCATCTTTTCCATTATTTATATTCTCGGAAATGATTTCGCAAAACAGTTATACAAAAAACTTTGTGTTATTAGAAAACGCGAAAAAGTTTTGCATTGTTAAATGGCCAACTGTTAAAGCGGCTCAAATGTTGGTTATTTTTTCAATTACATTGAAACAGAGAGTTGTACCACAAGGATTTAGACAGGGACTTAAAGGATCAGTCCAGTAAGTTACATTCATATGAAAAAATGATATATTCGGAAAGATCATGAAAAATGGAGCATTTTTTTACGGCATATTCTGAATCGTTGTAGTTTTCGAGATAGTTGAGTTTGAAATTTTGAATTTGTTACAAGCTCTTCGTTGTAATACACAATTCAAAAAAGTTTGTGTATTACAACGAAGAGCTTGTAACAAATTCAACATTTCAAACGCAATTATCTCAAAAACTACAACGATTCAGAACATGCCATAAAAATAAAAAATGCTCCATTGTTCGTGATCTTTCCGAATATATCATTTTTTCATAAGATTGTAACTTACTGGACTGGTCCTCAAAGAACCACAAAAAGTTTTTTGGGCCTCCTTGTATATGGCAAAAATATTTATTTTTTATAGATATGTTGGTATTACAACCTGTCTAATATTTTGTATCCCTTCAATTCTTATTATATATACTTATTTTCATGTGTATAGAAAGCTTCTAGAAGGTATAAAAGGAATGAAAAAATTACAAATCAATAAGCACAAGCGCAAATCATACCAACGTGTTACGACATTTGTGCTATGGACAATACTTTTTCATACCATTTGCTGGTAATTTAACCATAAAATTTTAAAATTAAATTTGAATTATTCTTTTTTAGGTTCCCTTTTTGGATGTTTAATATAATTACCTCAATTCTCAGAATACAAATTTCCACACCCATGGAGAAAATTTTGTTGAATTTAATTCATTTGATGCCATATTTTAATTGTGCATTTAACCCACTAATCTATGCTGCCAATGCCAAGAGTTTTCGAAGAGCTATATGTTCGGTACTAACAGGAAAAAAAGAGAAGCTAAATGTTGTTAAAAAGAAAACTGCAATTATTATTAGGTAAGTGTTAGGTATATAACATCCCAAAAATTAAAAGTTTTTTGATCATCGAAAAAAAGTTGTGCTGGGACATCCTTTTATATTTGTAATTTAGAAAAAAAGATTCTTACAATGAAGAAAAAATGCTATGCCATTATGTTGCTGAAACCAGACCAAATCCTGTTCTGCAAGAACTTGTTGCTGCTGCAGCTGGCTGCGCCGAAGTGGCTGGAGTTGAACTTGAATTTGCTAATGGTCGAGAAGCCGACAGTGCAATAAATGAGACATTAACCGTTTCACAGGGTATGATTTTTCCGGAATTGTTATGGCCGGGAAAAGAAAACTCATCAATATCATCGGATGAAGTAACTGAAGCGGCCAACCAAGATGACAGTCATTTATTGGAAGTATTAAGAAGACCTCTATCCTCAGCAAGACGTTCAATGATTTCCTTGGCTTCAAGACGTTCAATGGTCCCTGAACAGACTCATTGCTCAATGGCACCAGAGTCTAATATGATGGATTCTGATACAACAAGAAAAGAATCTAGAATACATCTACACCTTCAACTTCCCAATATTTATTGATACCCTTTTATTTCAATGAACAAATGGCTAGGGGAAGCCGCGCTAGCTGCCATTTAGAACCAAGAACTTATTTATAAATTTTTATTGAATACAATATGTTCAAAAATTTTATGCCGGATATTTGAAAATTATCCAAAAATAGAGATTAAATCCGTTTTCGTCGCCTGATAGCTCATTCATAGCCACCGTCGTTAGGTTTAAAAAATTTTATTCAAAAAGCAGCTAAAAAATAGAAATTGAAGACTTTTTCATTAATTTTTTCCCAAAAAATCCCATGACAGAGGCTATCGAATGAACCCTCGAGCGACTGAATTGGAATTAAACTCGATTATTGGCGAATTTTTGAAAACCGTGGAATAATTTTTGGGACATACTGTATATGTAAATATAAAATTTTATTAGTCATGATAAAAAATATTATATCATAATTTGTACAGTCGAACTAGTATAAAGGGAGCTAGATTTTTCGCTTTTATAAGTCGCGTATACTTCCAAACACCAATGAGCTACGAGGAGTGAAAAAATTATTAACGCTAAATTTTAAAATAAAATTTTAAAAATAGTTGTAAAACGTTGTCTTAAAAATTGGAATTTTCCGTTTGTATCAAATTTAAAAATGGACATATTTCAAAATATTTAAAGGGAGGGAGGTAACAATTATGGCTTATTCTCTGAAAAAATTTTTTCCAAAACAGCCTATATAGGGGTAAAATCATGCGAAAAATCTATTGCGCACATTCCCGAAGCGTGAAAATGCTTCCTTGACCCTGATTCAGAGAAATAGGTGTGTGTATTAAAACGAAAATCGAAAAGTTTTGAAATTTCTCCCTCAAAATCATATTTCTGGGGGGTAATTTCATGCGAGCAATCGATTGCGCGCATTTCTGAAGCTTGAAAACACTTCCCTGACCCTGATTCAGGGAAATTAATACATGTTGGATTTTCGCTTCAATACACACTCTTATTTCCCTGAATCAGGATCAAGAAAGCATTTTCAAGGTTATGGAATGCGCGCGATAGATTTTTCGCATGAAATTACCCCCAGAAATATAATTTTGAGGAAGAAATTTCAAAATTTTTTTGATTTTCGCTTCAATACACACGCACCTATTTCCCTGAATCAGGGTCAAGGAAGCATTTTCACGCTTCGAGAATGCGCGCAATCGATTTTATTTTACCCCTATATAGGCTGTTTTGGCAAAACAAAATTTTTTCAGAGAATAAGCCATAATTGTTACCCCCCCCCCTCCTTTAAGAATTCTAAATAAAAATCAAAAAGCGTTTTACTTTCGTTTACACCTTAAAGCCCACTCATGTTGAGAATAAAGTTAGTACGTAAATTTTTTTCATTAAAATTTTCGTGTGAACCTTGTACAAACAAATTAATTACTAATTATTTTTTTTATAAACTTTTCTCGTTTTATAAAAAGAAAAATCACATGCCATATAAATATAACACGCACTTTTTGTTAATCATACATGAAAACATTGTTTCAATATCCTACGCATTTTTGAGGTATAAAAATGGACTCCATTTGTTTATCAATGTAGTGAGCAATACGCGATTATTGTTTGAAACTTTTTTTCAAATGGCTAACATAATTCAGTTAACGATTGCATTTTTATTAATATCTACAGCTACTTGTTACACCCAACGTTATAGAAAACCCACTCTGAAATTTAAAGCTAGTCGTGAGAAAGCCTCTAAATTGGTCAAAAATCACAATTTTTTTGGCGTGATGTAAGTAATTTTATCCAAGAATATAGAGATGCCCTAAAATTTGTTTAAATTTTTACAGGGTGCGTAAAAAGTTTTGGGACACCCGAATAAAACGCGTCACATGCTAATTCTGGAATTGAAAAGCAAGGAAACAGAGTTAGAGAGATTGCCAAAACCCCTCAAAATCGCACTATCCACGGTTTCTGATATTATCAAGCGGTTCGAGGATTTCTAAAGGTTCGATGACATGCCGAGATCGGGCCGTCCGCGCACTTCTCGCACTCCCTGGCTCATCAAAGTGGTTCGTGAACGAATTCTCTGAATTCCACGATGATCCATGAGAAAAATAACCAGGGAGCTTCAAATCTCCGAGGGAAGCTCCCGGAACATCGTCAAAACAGGACCTACAACTCAGGCCTTACAAGCAGCAGAAGGCCCACTTACTCACGAAGAAGAATCAGCAGCAAAGAGATCAAAAATGCAAAGCGCTCCTGAAGCGGCTCTCTCGTGGCACGCATCTCAAAATCGTTTGGTCTGATGAGATGCCAGTCTAAGCCGAACAAGAAGTGAAAAGCAGAACGACCGGATCTTGGTCCCCGACATCTCCGCCGCCAATTCCAGTGGTCGGATTGTCCAGAAGTCTGACCACCCTGCATCTCTGATGGTCTGGGGCGGCATAACCTCTGATAGCAAGACACCGCTTTTTTGCGATCCTGGCGTCACCATCAATAAGAAAAACTACCGCGAGCGAATCCTACGCAACATCCTGCAACCCTAGGCTCAGAAGCACTTCGTTGACCGAAAATGGATCTACCAACAGGACTTTGCGCTAGCTCACAAAGCAAACACCATACAAAAGTGGCTCTGAGTAAACGTGCCTGGTTTCATTACTTGAGACGAATGGCCCGCTAACTCGCCTGACTTGAACCCGATGGGGGGAATCTTGAAGGTGAAGGCTTGCGCTACGTCCCACAAAAGTTTGGACTCTCTGAAGGCGGCTCTGTTGAAATCTTGGTACGAAATCCCATTGGAGACTTTACATGCCGCGGTGGACGAAGTGCCGAAGCGTCTGAAGGCCTGCATCAAGGAAAAAAGAGGTTATTTTGAAATTTAAGCTTTGGTTTCTGTTAAAATGGTTAATTTGTCAGTATTTTTTAATTTGGTTCTATAAAAGTTGTTACATAAATTAAAGTTTTATGAGCAATTTTGGGTGACCTGATGAGATGCCAGTCTCATCAGACTGGCATCTGATGAGTCCGAAAACTTTTTACGCACCCTGTATATATGATAACAAGGATCAATGGATGAATAGACGGACGGAAATAGACCCGGATTTTTCTTTTACATTCTATAAAACTTATAATTCAATTTTTAGGCTCAATCATGAAAGCTTTGGCAAATCAAAATATGACAAAAACTGCTTTTTCTCTCCTGTCAATTGTGTCATCTATAAGAAAGCTAAAGGCTTTCGTGTAACGTTGCGCAGAGCATCTCCAAGAATTTGATTCTGGAATCGTTCAGCCGCAAATTATTACAAGTCCATTAGTAATTTTGCTAGAATTTTTATGTTATTAATTGATTTCGAGTTATTGTTTTTGAAATAATTTTTATAATAAAATCATTATTGAAGGTTGTCTCAATAACTATACCATCATTTATTTACCGGCAGATGATGGTAGATTATTTTTTATTGAACTAGTATAAACCTTAATCCTTTTTCGTTGGCAAAACAACTTCCTCATTTCTTTTATGCGCCAAATAACTACAGGGTGTTTTTTGGTTGATTTCACCCTTGTTTAGTATTAAAACATGATAAAAACATTCCGACAGGAGAGGGGATCGAACCTGCACCTTTCAGAATCGGCTGAAATTCAATATTGGCAACAACATATACAATGTTCAAAAACTTTACTCAGTACAACAAAAAAGTATTTATGAAAGAAAAATGTCGGTTGCAGCAGTGCTAGCAAAACTTCAACAATAAAAACATTTGCCACATAGGCTAAGACGAACCAAGCTGTAACGGGATCAGACTTAAAGGACCAGTCTACTTTTGGGGAAATGATGCCATATGATAGAGCACAAAATGTGAAGCATTTTTTGTTTTTACGGCACCACCTGAAAATCTAACGGTAAAAAGTTATGATCGAAACAAAATTGTAATTTTTGAATTCAAATGAGTTTGAAAATTGAAGCGAAGAGCCGGCACTCAGGCATCAATCAGATTGTTTATTGAAACGATTTAATAAAACATTTTTTATTGAAACGTTTAAATAAAAATTCAAAATCCTTGAACATTTAAGAAAAAATAAATACAGCATTTCTTATAACTCGACGAACGAATTTTATTCCGATAAAAAATTTGGGCCTTTGGATGTAGTGATCTGATCCTTTAATATGGAAATTTTTGGAATTTTTACGGCCTGCTAGCTATAACAAATGCTGTAAAATTGATCAGATTACAATGTTTCCATCACTACACATAAAAACTTATTTTAAAGGGACGGTGCACGGTCTAACAATTTTTAAGAACAGATTTTCGTTTCAATAGTTAGACTAAACTATAAATCAGGCAAACAATTAAAAGTTTAACCAGCTTTTTCAAATTTTAATTTATAGCAAAATTTAGTTAAATTTATTTAGTATTCGGAAAATTCATGAAAAATGGAGCATTTTTGTTTTTACAGTAAATTATGAATTGCTATCATTGTCGAGATAATTTGAAGTTGGCGATTTTTTGAAATTTGAATTCCCGCCCTGAATTCAGGGTTCTAGAATAGTTCTTTTTCCCCATGAGAAATTAAATTTTTTGCTAGTGCAGTTGGATTCTAGGGATCATTTAGGATCCTCTAAAGCTACTTTTAATCATCATAACTTTTGGAATAATCGAAATTACTCTAAATCTTTTTTAGTTAGATCTAATTTTCTGTCTTAATCACGACTCATGAAAACCCTTCTAGACTTGTGAAAATCAAAAATAGTTTAAAATGATAAAATTTCTAAAATCAGGAGTGTCCATTTGGATTTTGGTCCAAATATAGAGTTGTGCAAGGATTTTACGTTGCTTTTTATATAAAAACTGATTATGCATATTGCTCATATGTACAAATTTGGCATCAAGGCTTTATCTAACCTTTTAACTTTAACTTATAAATAGTAAAATCGATGTTTAGACAACTTTTATACAAAAAAAGGGGACAACTGCCTCCATCCAAACAAAGACCTAAAAAATTGCTAAAATTTGAAAATTCTTTGTCAAATTTGATTAAAGTCGTGATGCCTTAAACATAGATACAACATAAAATATAAATATCGATTCTGGTTGATTATCTTGATAGCTAAGTTAAATCCCGGACGTATGTAATTCTTTATAACTTTTTTATGCACGTATGTATTTCTTCTTCTTTCTAGGAATTTCTTCTTCTTTCTCGGAATTAATTTTATCCATCAACACTTTTTGATTTTTGACAGCTAAGTTCAATCCCGGATTTAATTCTATAGCTTTTGTATAATCAGCAATTGCTTCATTGTACTTGCCCAATTCCGCTTGCACAATTCCTCTATTGTTATAAAATAAAGCACAAGAAGGTTTCAATTCTATAGCTTCTGTAAAGTCGGCTACGGCTTTGTCATATAGGCCTAATTTTATATGCGCAGTTCCTCGGTTGTTATAAGCAAACACATTTGATGGATTCCATTCGAAAACTTGCGGAAAATCGATGTTACATTTCCTGGATTCTTCTATAGAAACTCCACTATTGTTGTATGCTAAAGCATACAATGAATTCCATTCAATAGAGAATGTATACGTTGGTGTCACTTTATTATTGCGTTGGTCTAATTGACTATTTGAAACCCCTCGTCTGTCATAAGGATTCAGTTTCATAAACTCTGTATAATCTATTATAGCGTCGCTAAATCGATCTTGTTCTAATTGTGCATTTCCTCTGTTGTAATAAGCTTCTGCATAAGTATGATCCAATTTGATGGATAATGAAAAATCTTCTATTGCTTCGTTATATTGTCTTAATTTTTCATGAATGCATCCTCTACTGTCGTAAGCATATGCATCAGTAGGATCTAATTCAATAGCCTTTGTACAGTCTGCTATAGCTTCATTATATTTTCCTAAGAAGTTTTGTGCAATTCCTCTGTTGTTATAAGCATTTGCATCGGTAGGATCCAATTCAATAGCCTTGGTATAATTCGCTATAGCTTCGTCATATTTTCCTAAGCTATTTTGTGCAAATCCTCTATTGTTATAAGCATCCGCAAAGGTAGGATCCAATTCAATAGCCTTTGTATAATCCGCTATAGCTTCTTTATATTTTCCTAATTCATTTTGTGTATTTCCTCTGCTGTTATAAACATTTACATCAGTAGGATCCAATTCAATAGCCTTTGTATAATCCACTATAGCTTCGTTATTTTTTCCTAATCTATATTGTGCAACTCCTCTATTGTAATAAGCCTTTCCATGCGTAGGATCCAATTCAATAGCCTTGGTATAATTCGCTATAGCTTCGTTATATTTTCCTAAGCTATTTTGTGTAAATCCTCTATTGTTATAAGCATCCGCAAAGGTAGGATCCAATTCAATAGCCTTTGTATAATCCGCTAAAGCTTCATTATATTGTCCTAATTCATCTTGTGCATCTCCTCTCTTGTTATAAGTATTTGCATCGTTTGGATCCAATTCAATAGCCTTTGTAAAATCCGCTATAGCTTCGTTATTTTTTCCTAATCTATATTGTGCAACACCTCTGTTTATATAAACATCTGCATCATTAGGATCCAATTCAATAGCCTTTGTATAATCCTCTATAGCATCGTTATATTTGCCTAATCCATATTGTGCATCTCCTCTCTTGTTATAAGCATATGCATAGGTAGGATCCAATTCAATAGTTTTTGTAAAATCCGCTATAGCTTCATTATATTTTCCTAATCCATCTTGTGCATTTCCTCTGTTGATATAAGCATATGCAAATGTAGGAACCAATTCAATAACCTTTGTACAATCCTCTATAGCTTCGTTATATTTTCCTAAGTTGTGTTGTGCAAATCCTCTATTGTTGTAAGCATTTGCATAGGTAGGATCCAATTCAATCGCCTTTGTATAATCCGCTATAGCTTCGTTATATTTTCCTAATTCATCGTGTGCATTTCCTCTGCTGTTATAAGCATTTGCATAGGTTGGATCCAATTCAATAGCCTTTGTACAATCCTTTATAGCTTCGTTATATTTTCCTAAGATGTTTTGTGCATTTCCTCTGTTGTTATAAGCATTTGCATAGGTTGGATCCAATTCAATAGCCTTTGTATAATCCACTATAGCTTCTTTATATTTTCCTAAGCTGCTTTGTGCATTTCCCTTGTTGTTATAAGCATTTGCATAGGTTGATTCAAATTCAATAGCCTTTGTATAATCCGCTATAGCTTCGTTATATTTTCCTAAGATGTTTTGTGCAAGTCCTCTGCTGTTATAAGCATTTGCATAGGTAGGATCCAATTCAATCGCCTTTGTATAATCCGCTATAGCTTCGTTATATTTTTTTAAGCTGAATTGTGCATTTCCTCTGCTGTTATAAGCATTTGCATAGGTAGGATCTAATTCAATAGATTTTGTACAATCCTCCATAGCTTCGTTATATTTTCCTAAGCTGTTTTGTGCTTCTCCTCTGTTGTGATAAACATCTGCATCATTAGGATCCAATTCAATAGCCTTGGTATAATCAACGTTGGCTTTGTTATATAAGCCTAACTTTTCTTGCACACATCTTCTACTGTAATAAGTAGCTCCATTAATATACTCCACATTAATATCCTTAGTATAATCACTGATGGCTTTGTTATATAAACCTAACTTTTGTTCTACACCTCCTCTACCGTAATAATCACCTCTATCAAGCTTTACTTCAATATCCTTTATATAGTCCGTTATAACTTCATTATATTTTCCTAATTGATGTTGTGCAAGCCCTCTATTAAAATTAGCATTTGTATCTAATGGATTCTTCCCAATATTTAAAGATTCCTAGAATAATTACTTTTTAAATATAGAATGCTGCACATAATGTAAGACCAATTTGATTTGATTGCATCTTAAGAGACGATATCTAGAAAGTTCGAACCTGGGGTTAAACGGTTCGAGTGCACTCTAATTTGAATTTATTTATTGAGATTAACGAATGGGAAAATTTTTAAAAGTCATTTTGAGTCAAAATTCGGGTTCCTTAAAATTGAAATCCTTGTCTGAAGCTAAAAAGCCCGATTTTACGTTGACTTTTTGAATTTTCTAACCTGTCTAAAACACCCTAGATAATTTTTTTCGGCCAAAATTCGATTCTGGCCGATGTATTCCAATATGGAGAACATTTCCAGCATGGTTATGAAAAAATCCGAGAAACTTCGATTTTGAGCCATTTTTACACAGCGGCATAGTAAAGGGTGTCGAAAAAAATTTTTTCTCAGATTTTTTCAAAACCATGCTAGAAATGTTCTCCATATTGGAATACATCAGCAGAAGGGGTAGAAGGAAATTTTTTGAGGCTTCGGGAATACAATGTTTTGAGAAATTTTTAGAAAAAAAATTTTTTCTAAAAAATTTAAATTTTTGGTACCAGTTTGGTACCGGTGCGCACAAATGGGTTAAAGGGAGGGGGTAAAAATCATGGCCACTCCTCCGAAAAATTTTTTTCTAAAAATTTTTGTAAAAAATACATTCTTAGGGGAAATTTTATGCGAGAAATCGATTCCGCGCATTCCCGAAACATGAAAACGCTTCCTTAACCCTAATTCAGGGAATGGGGTGGGTGTTTTGAAGCGAAAATCAAAAATTTTAGGATTTTTATGAGAAAACCGTCGATTCTTAGGTTTTTCTAGGTGGGGAATCGATTGCGCGCACTCCCGAAGCATGAAAACGCTTCCTTGACCCTGATTCAGGAAAAAACTAAAAATCATACTTTTAATAATTGAAAACCCTTATTTTGTCCCCTTTTTATATAACTCTCTTTATATAAAAAATAAAGTGATTTTCGCTTCAAAACACCGTTCCCTTCCCTGAATCAGGGTCAAGGAAACGCTTTCACGGTTCAGTAGTGCGCGCAATCAATTCCTCGTCTAGAAAAACCTAAGAATCGACAGTTTTCACATAAAAATTCGAAAATTTTTGATTTTTGCTTCAATACACCCAGCCCATTCCCTGAATCAGGGCCAAGGAAGCGTTTTCATGCTTCGGGAATGCGCGGAATCGATTTCTCGCATAAAATTACCCATAAGAATGTATTTTTTACAAAAATTTTTTCGGAGGAGTGGCCATGATTTTTACCCCCCCCCCTTTAAGTATTTTTTGTGCAGTTTTTTAGGTGATAGAAAAGATAAAACAGAATCAGAATCATTCAAAAATATCGAAATTTACATAAATTAACATGAAAATGTTTAACTTTAAAGTTTTGTAAATCGAATTTTTCGGTTTTAAAACATTCTAGAAATTTATTTTCTTGATATTCTGGTAGGTAGGTGCTGTTTTTTGCACCTGTTAAAAGGGTTTAAAATCGATCAGAATATAAATTACAAATTTTTTAGCATATTTCTAAAATAAAAAAATTGATTTATAAAACTTTAAAGTTAAAATTTTTTATGTTAATTTATGCGAATTTCAATCATTTTCGATGATTCTGTTAGGACTGAACCGATTTCGTACCGGTAATTACGGTAAATCGGTAATTTTCGGGATACCGGAATTTCGGTATCGGTAATTCGTTAACTTTTTGAATTCGTTAAGTTTTCGGTATCGATAATTTTCTTCATCCGGTTCAGCCCTGATTCTGACTCTATTTTATTTCAGTGATCACCTAAAAACCACAAAAGAATACTTAATGGTGTTTGAGATGCGATCAAATTAAGTTAGCCTTGCGCTATGTGCCGCACACTGTATATAATCTATCTAATTACCAAATAAGTCTTTATAAACCACTCCATGATACTTTCTTTGACATTTTTAGACTCAATCGATTTATACAGCATCCTTTCCATAAGTTCTGAATATCTTGGTCGTGAGCTTAATTCCTCTAGACATTCTTTTATAAAAGAGCGCAATACTAGCGAATATTTTTCACTAAAACATTGGCTCATAATTTTGTAGCCATCCGTGTTTTTTATGATATTCATTAATGGAAACAAATGGAATTCTGGATTAAATTCTTTTATGCCATAAGGGATATCTCCATAGACTATCTCGACTAAAGTGACTCCTAGACTCCAAATATCTGTTCGATCATCATAAGGTTTTTGTTCACTATTAAACCTTTCCGGTGGTATATATGGCAACGTTCCCGCCAGCTTGCCTTTAATGCTTGCCTTTAATTCTAAAATTAAGGTTGTTGAGTTAATTCCTTTCTTAAAGAACTTTACCTGATTCTAATATCTCTGATTCACCGAAATCACAAATCTTCACTTCACCCTTTTGGTTGACTAAAACATTTCTTGGTTTCACATCTCGATGCATGATCTTTTGCTTTGCGCAAAATGCTAAAGCGTTTAATATGCTATAGGCAATAACTCCGATTATGCCCTCTGGTATTACAATTTCACTTGAAAATCGGCTCTCCGGATATAATTTTTCATGAAATTGTTTATACAAATCTTCAAGTGAAACTTCCATAAGTTCCATAAAAATCCAAACTTCTTTTCCATATAAAGCATATCCATAGAAATCGATGACATTAATGCAATGAGACAACTCGCGAAGTATTTTCACTTCTTTGATTTTTGCTTTTAATCGCTCTTCATTAATTTTTCTTCTATTTATTGGGATTTGTAGAATTTTAGCAACTAGTGGAAATTTTAATGGACAAAATACGTAATGTTTGAGTATTGCATTATTGTTCGTACAAATAATGCCTTCATATTGTAGATCGTTTATGTTAAATTGATATGTTGTGCTATTGCCCGGAAAATTCAATTGATTAACATGAGTATCGTCCAACAGCTCCGCATATTTAGAAATGTCTGATTCCGAGCTCATGATTCCAAGAAATCTGTAAAATATTACCTCCTATATTGATCAAAAACTCACTTCTTAGAAATTGAAGGCTATGGCATATATTTCTTAAACTGTTGGATTATTTATATAACTGTGCAAATTTAATAAAAAACGGAAAGAAATAACTTTTTTACAATAAATGTAATCAACAAAGAAAATATTGATTGAATCAAATCAGATCAGAGCTCGTTTAGCTTTAGCAACCACTCGTTGACTAACAAAGAACTGATAAAAATATTGAATCCTTTGAGAGACATGAATTTCATTAATTGTGAGCAACAGTTATTCTCTTTCAAAATCAGTGAGAAAAAATTACTATTTTTCCTTGTATCGTTTTTTAATTTTTTTGTAACATTAAAAAAAATCTTTTGCAAACTTTTGTTCTAATTTAGACATAATAAGCTTAATCTACGCCAAAATCTAAGCCTAAACTAAGATTAAGTTCAACCCCACGCTAAAGCCTAACCCTAAGCAAGCAAAAATGTTAGAAAATTTTATGTTACAAGAAGAATTTAAAAGGTTGCACGAAAAAATATTTTCCAACATCAATAATTATCGCACTCAAAACTTGGGCTATAATAGCTGGCCTGTAATTCGAGACTCTAAATGTCTCGAATTGAGTCTCAAAATTTGAGACTCGAGTCTCGAATTCGAGACTCTGTGTCTCGAACAGGTTTGAACTGGTCTGAGCATTGACACGAAAACTTGAATTTGAAAATTTTATTACAAAATGAGTCGAGCGATAGCTCATTGGATTCCTTAGATCATGCTGAACAACTTTAATTCGCACTACTTTATATGCAAATCATTGTATGATGACGAAAATCCTTATTAAAAATTTTGTTTCTCGACTTTGTTTAAATTTGTCTGCATATTGACACGAAAACTTGAAATTTAAACAAAGTCGAGACAGATTTGACTGTATGTTTGGCTCATGAACAATTTGTCGCAAAGTGACTTTTGCAATTAGCAGTATATATTGTTTGTATCTTATATTTGTTGATATAGTTTTAGAATCTTACTTTAAATTTATTTATTATTTAAGCTCTTATTTTTGCAAAGGTTTTTTATTTCATCTATATTTCTTGCTCATCGATCAACTCTTCTTCGAGTCTCGCGTTTCCTCTTCGAAGAAAATATAGTATACAACGGAATAACATCAGTATACAGAATAAAACGATTAAACCGGTCGCTTCAACCTCTTTCCCCAGAACACAAAAGTAAGACATAAGGCTTCCAACGATCATTGAAACACCCATGAGAATATAAAAATTGGACGTTATAGCTCCATATCCAGCAAATGGTATGAATAAAAGACAAAACGAAGTGTATCCAGCTTTAGCTTCAACTAAACCGGCTGTCTTCCAAGCTAGTATGCCCAGAGTACCAAAAAAAGTTAATAGAAGGGTGTAGGTAATACCGGGAATATCCATAGCATCCTATTAACGATCAAATTCGAGACGATCACCACTAACAATATTAATACTTAGAAGATAAATGCAAAAATTTATAGTGAAAAAAGTGACATGTTATCAGTATTTACTTATTTCAAAAAACAATCCTGTTGGTGAGCCTTTAGTTCCGCTTGTTGGCAAATATGATTCATAGTGATGAATATTTTATAAGAAATCCAATTACTCGTTTTTGCCGTGAATCATAGAAGAAGGAGATATGACTAAACATATCACTACTGGGAGTTGTTCTATATGAGAAATCTATTGAGATAGGATTTGAAACATGAAAACCTCCTTGTCCTGACCCTGTTTCAGAGTAAAGTCTCTTGTATTGAAGCGAAATGACTATTTTCTAAAAGTACTAGTATTCTTCATTCAAACCCAACGTTTTGGGGGATTTTCCTAGGCTAAAAACCAATTGGAATAGGTTTAGAAGCTTGAAAAACTAGTCCTGACTCTGTTTCAGGGCGAAAGCCTTTACAGCGTACGTGGATATCATTGTGTTTTTTAGAAGCTAGAAATGAAGACTAAAGTATGAACCGCCGGGAACCGATTGTAACAAGTGATTTAAACAATAGTCCCTGCTATTCTAGTTACAAATCTGCAGGAATTAAAATCCGATCTTTTAAGGATGTTGATATAGCTTACTTCAAAGTTCAGATCCTCGGACGATCGATAAGTTAAAATTCAAAAAATCATATCTCAGACATCAAGAAAGATTGTGCAATGACTTTGGTAGCATTGGATAGCTGGATACCTGGACTACAACTTTGTAAAAGACCAAAACTCGTTAAAAGAAAAAAGTTATGGTTAAAAGACTCCAAACAATCGATTATTTTCGGAATCACTAAAACTCGATTTTTCCATCATAGCAAAACGCAGTGAAGTTTTTTGGAATATGAACTTAACCAAAGTTGAACTAGACATTGCGAACAATTCATCGGTATATAGA
>JAQGBS010001051.1:0-17458 GCA_034698545.1 Acrobeloides obliquus | reverse complement strand
TGTATTGAGATCATATAGGAGTGTGTTTATTGATATTTTTAAAAAGTTTTTTAGGCCTAGACAACAGATAATTTTTAGTAGTAGTGGGTGATTTCATAGTGATGGATGACCAATTAAGGGGATGAAAGAGGACGTAATTTTTTTAACGATATTTTCAAAAATCGAATTTTTTACTCGAAAATTTTTTTATCAAACGTTAAAAATTGAGTCAAAAATAGATTTTAAGCTCAGAATAGGGTGATAAAACTGATCTTTAGAAAACCCAAATGCCCTGTATTGTCAATAATTATTTGATTTTTATTTAATAAATTTTGATAATAAATTTAAAGATGATCACACTTTAATAGCTACAAATATAGCACTGAGGAGTGTCACATGCTTGATTCGTCCAAGTGCCATCATTCGCATTCAAAACTACACAACTAGCATTGGGGTCTTGACTTGGGTTTCCTGAAATGATATGAAATTATATTTAACAAACTTTAGTTTTACCGCTTCTCCAATTTCTATATGATATTGGATCATAGTTGACCCACGTCCAGTTGGAATTATTAGGGATATATGCACTCCTGAACAAACCGATATAGAATCCAGGACAACTTGGATATGCATTTTTGGCATAGCCTAAATTTTTTTCAATATTTTCATCTATCGAATTATTGAGGCAAACCCAATAGATCAGTGTTCTCAAAAGCACTACCAACACTAACTAGTGCCCCAAACGAATTTTGTACGCAATTTGTTTGGGCCGCATTCCAAGCTAGAGGAGTGCCAAAGGCTTCATAACATGTCGTATTTTTGACTTTCGATTGATAACCATGTGAACAGACTAAAAACCCTATTTTTTACAAATTTCTTGCATATATACCTGGATAATTGTCAGGCAAATTCGGTGGATAATCTCCCATTATTTTTGGGATAGCCTAAAAATTTTTGTTGTTGAATATTGGTGATATTTGAAAGAGATCTAATCTTACTTGATTCCACACAATTTGATCTGTCGCTCTATAACCAATTTTCATTGCTGAAGTTGCATTAAATTCGAAATATTCAAGTGCAGTAAAGTCTGTAGATGTGGTTGGCGGCCATGAATTATCTAGTGTAGGTTTTCTAAATTGGATATTGTTGGGCACTTTTTATATATATGGTGGTCCTTTCATAAACATACACACGGACGGACGGAGGGACGGATGGACATACACACAGACGGACACACATCGGGCGGACACACACATGGTCGAACGGACACACAAGGACGGACGGACGAACGAGCACACAAGGATGAACCGACGGACACACACACAAACGAACGAACACTCAGGACGGATGGACGAGCGGACACACACACCGACGAACGAACAAACACACAAGGACAGACGGACACCCATACGAATGAACGGGTACACACAAGGACGGACGGATACACACACGAACGGATGGACAAACGGACAGACACTTAATTTAAAATATCATTGAAACTTTTTTATTACCCAAATTTAGCAAAATTAGACCAAACATCTTGAACAAGATTAGCTAACGCTTTATCAGTTTCATCCCAGTTACTATTATAGCCGAAGAGATAACCCAGTTCACAACCATGGGATACGAATTCTGACCCAGACCTAGAAAACTGGTAAGTGTAGACATTCGGATTTTTGTTCGATATATAATATTCGACATCTTTTAGTGATCCCTTTGTAAAATATGCCGGTGTTCCCACCTAAAAATTTCATAATAAATGACTAGATACTAAAACTCCGTACATCAACGGCAAATTGTAGCCAAGCTTTGTGATCATCATCAGAAGTTCCAGGAGGTAAATAATTATCTTCCCAAATTTTTATCACGGCCTGTGCTTGCGTCGTCTGATTTCCAAACCAAGTGGCATATTGGTCTGATAGTCTTGTTTCAACTTGTTGTCTGGTATAAGTTGTTAAATTTTTGTCATGCCTTACTCTTCCATCTTCTAAAAGTTATTTTATTGGTGGTATCCCACTTCAATGGACAGTTTATCCAATGGACAGTTTGTCCAATGAGGACACTTTGTGCAATGAGGACACTTTGTCCAATGGACACTTCATCCAATAAGGACATTTCATCCGATGGACAATTCATCCAATGAGGACACTTCACCCAATGGACTCTTCGTCTTTTGGATAAAGTGTCCTCATTGTACGAATGTGTCTCATTGGACTAAGTGTCCAAGGGATGAAGTGTCCTGATTGGATGAAGTGTTCTTGAAAGATGAAGTGTCCATTGGATGAAGTGTCCTTATTGAATGAATTGTCCATTGGACGATGTGTCCTTTTGAATGACGTGTCCCAGTTGGATAAACTGTCCATTGGACGAAGTGGAATACCGCCATTTTATCAATTCTTTGAGTTATTTTTACCCCATGCTATATATTCGTCTTTACAAGTGCCTATTATAGCTGGTATATTTGGCCTTTTTTGTTGCAAGTTTTGTGGATTTCCAGGTAAGAAATAATTATCTTGAACCATATTCCAACATACAGAATTTCCGGCGCCAAATCTCTGTAAGCGAAATTTAAAAAAAAAGAAAAAAATCATACTCCCATAGCTGCTAAGCCATCCTCGACGCTTATTTTCATCAAACATTCTTTTAAAGCAGTGTAGTTTTTAGAATCCCACATTTCTTGGGTGTAGTTGCAAGCGTACTCCGCCATATGGAAATTTCGATTAGTAGAACCAACGCTATCTTCATAGCAAGTTAATACGGTGCCGGATTCCATTATGGCCTGTTGAAAAAGGTCTAGAAAATAGAATACGAAAAGGTAAGTTATTAGTCTAATACTTTGTGAAAGTGGTGAATAAGTATGGGAAGAGACAGAGTGTCCACCAGCAGACTGTCCAAAAATTGTAATTTTATTAGGGTCTCCACCAAAATATGAAATTTCTTCTTTGATGAATTTTAGTGCCATCACCTAAAGGGGTATTTTTACATCTATATATAGTAATTCACTTGATCCAGCATGCCAATATTAGGTGGAAAATCATCGGTGAACGTTGTAAAGAACCCTGAAATTGTTTTTTTAGGAAAAAAGTCTTTTCCTATCAAGATATTAGCTTAAAAAATCCCGACAGATATTATGAAAAAACTAATAGAGAGGGAGAATTTTGTTAGAGAATATACGATAATATACCTAGCCAGCTCATTCTATAATCCAGGCTAGCAACAACAATCCCCTTTGACACTAAGTTTCTTACAACTCCACTAGTGCCAAGATGACTGTCACCACCAATCAAACCTCCACCATGTATCCAAACCATAACAGGATATTTTGTAGTTGATGCTGCCTAAAATAAAAAAATTTAAACAAGACTCGATTTTTTTTTACATTAGGACTCCAAATATTCACATATAAGCAATCTTCACTACTAGTATTTCTTTCGTTTCCAGGCTGAAGACATGCTGGGCGAAAATATGTTGCATTATAGGGACTTTGACCTGGATATTGGACCACCGGGCGTGGGTACTAAATTTTATTTTTGTAAAAGCTAGAGAGTTGGGGAAAACAACCAATAGTGGCTCAAAAGGGGTTCGAGTGACTGGATCGGTGGTCTAGGAGCTTACTGAAATAAACATCAAATTTCAGATACACTTAGTTCAATTCCCCAGCCACCGAACCACATTTTTCCAACTCCAATTTTTTTTATACAAAAATTTAAAAAATTACTTTGTATCGCAATTCTCCCACAGGCGTCAGTGCAAAAGGAATACCCTGGAAAATGTCCGCTTGCCCATACCAAGTTTGTGTAGTGTCATTTCCTTGATCAAAATGGTATCCAAGAACTGGACCTCTGGTGGTGTGCACTATTATTTCTTGGCTAGCAATTTGTTCAAAGGAAGAATAAAGAAGAGTTAAAAATAAAAGAAGTTTAACGAAAATTAACATCTATAAAATTTTATTTGGAAAAATTCTTCTTCAAAAAACTATAAAAGATCTCCGCAAGAACTGTTTACAAGCTGTTTATATAATTTTGGAAAATTTTTTTATCACTATCACATTGTGTAGTCTTATCAATCCCAGCTGCATACGTAGAAAATTACAGGGTGATTCAAAAGTTCGTGGACACTTTAAAAATACGTTTTTATAAAAAGTTTGGAAGAAATCCTACTGGAAACGTTGAGAAAAGTCATTGATGATTTCTCGAAGCGATTAAACGCATGCATTGAAGCTCAGGGAGGATATTTTGAATAAGCTTCGCTGTTATTTTCGTCGTTTTTGTTGGTTGTTATAAATTATAAAAGTGTCCACGAACTTTTGGATCATCCTGTATATTGGGGAAAAATTTTTCTGATCATTGTCACATTGTTTTTTATCAATTTCAACTGCGTATGTAGAGAATCAAAATACTCTTATTTCAAAGCGCAACAATATTTCAGAGTACTTTCATCAAAATTAAAGAATAAGATAAGAACAAAGAAATTCCATTTAAGGATTTTAGCTAAATATACAGGATCTCCCCTAAATGAATTTTTTTCAAAAAAATGGAATGTCACGTTCTTATATTGGTATACAACAACTTTTACAACAAAAAATATCCAATTTCATGGACACTATTTTTCTAAAAAGCTGTCTACCGGAAAAAAACAACCAAAACTCAAAAATTGATATTTTTCAATTTTTCACAGGGGGTTAAAGTTTACCCCCACAAGTTAAATATTATATCAGTCTCATTGATACGAATAAAATGACACCTAAATTATCCAATTTGATCAGTGTTTTGGGTTATTGAAACAAAAACCCTGGTTTCGTCTCAATAACCCAAAACAATGTTCAAATTGGATAATTTTGGTGTCATTTTATTCTTCTTATCGAGACGGATCAAACTCTCGAATTGAATTTTTATGTAAATTGTATAGACTTTGTAAAAATGGATTTTTTACAACATTTCGTTTCAATACAAAATTCTTGAATCAGGAATTTAAACCGCGTCAATCTCTTCGCTTCAATACACAAAAACGTTCAAATTTTTAATGCAATTTTGTTTCACATTTAAATGCGAATGATTTTTCTTAACAATTCTATTCATTTCAACTCTTAAGTGCATTTGTTTATTCTGATCAGATTTACCGTTGATTGTTATCACTTAATTGTAGGCTTTATAAAGAAACACTTAGAAAATCAAAATACGCACAAATCGAGGAACAATTAAGACACACGGACGGACGGAACAATTAGCCATACAAAGTCTATTGTCAATAATTATTTGATTTTTATTTAATAAATTTAAAGATTATCACACTAGTAGCTACAAATATAGCACTGAGGAGCGTCACATGCTTGATTCGTCCAAGTGCCATCATTCGCATTCAAAACTACACAACTAGCATTAGGGTCTTGACTTGGGTTTCCTGAAATGATATGAAATTATATCTAACAAACATAAATTTTACCGCTTCTCCAATTTCTATATGATATTGGATCATAGTTGACCCACGTCCAGTTGGAATTATTAGGGATATATGCACTCCTGAACAAACCGATATAGAACCCAGAACAACTTGGATATGCATTTTTAGCATAGCCTAATTTTTTTTCAATATTTTCATTTATCGAATTATTGAAGCAAACCCAATAGATCAGTATTCTCAAAGGCACTGCCAACACCAACGAGTGCCCTAAACGAATGTTGCACGCAATTTGTTTGGGCCGCATTCCAAGCTAGAAGAGTGCCAAAGGCTTCATAACTGTATTTTTGATTTTCGATTGATAACCATATGAACAGACTAAAACCCTATTTTTAAAAAAATTGTTTATACCATAAACAGCAACTGTTTATTTTGATCAAAATTCACAATATTTTTTAGTAAAAATTTAAAAATAACAAAAAAATAATTGTCACAAATGGCAAAAAATATTTCGGCTCGAGTGGGATCGAACCTAGGCCTACAATATGAAAGTCACCATTAATACCACTACACCACAACGACAACTGATTAAGAGAAGTAAGATTTGAGAAAAGTGTCTTATTTTGATGAGTTATAAACGAAAAAAGAATATTTTTTACAATTAATATTTTGACATAGAATTTATTTTTATATCACTTGATTGTTGAACTTGGCTTTTAACAATTATTCGTCGAATTGCTCTCCTATATGGCTTAATGATCCACATGGTCATACAACTATTCAACATTGGTACCCATGGCATGCCCATTGTTACAAAAACACTTGAAATCGTCATATCCATTTTTAGTATTGTTGGTATAAGTAAGAACATTACTGGAATAAAAAGAGTCAAAAATGGAGTTGCTGCCTGAAAATTGAGACAACAACAAATTGAAACATTCAAGATTTACCTGGCAGAATAATGTTTTTGACAACTGCAATTGCATTTCTTTTGTTTTGGAGGCCACCAAATTGGAAACCGACTTCATATAACGAAAGATTTTCAAGGTTAAAAGTATAACGACGATATAATTGACTACAAACATAGACATACAATATATTATTATAATGAAGTCTGCCACATCGCCCTTAAACATCTGTTTTTAAAACAAGTTCCGAGAGAGAGAGGGTATGTCACAAAAATTTTTCATCGCTGAACGAAAATTTAGATCGATATTCTGATAGAACTCACCGAGTTATGTAACTTTTATTCTGGGCTTCTGACCCGGCGATTTCTCCCCTTGGCGCTATGGTCCTTAGAAGTTGGTGGAAACGGCCATTTTTCGACCAAACTTGGATTGGCCATAAGTCGGTAAGTTTTTTAGCTTTCGAGAAATGGTCTTTTGCATTTTGTAGCTGGGGATTGGGGCTTCATTTTATGCCAAGACCACCTTGGCCCTGGGCATTCACATAATTTTATACTTAGCCAAATATACAAAATTACTGACGACCCCCTCGTCAATTTTAGTCGTTTCCACCAACTTTTAGGGGCCATAGCACCTAGGAGAGAGGTTGTCGGGTCGGAAGCCCAGAATAAAAATTACATAACTCCGTGAGTTCTATCAGAATATTGATCTAAATTTTCGTTCAGCGATGAAAAAATTTTGTGACATCCGAAGCTCGGCTTTCTCGCGGAATGTGTTTTAAAAAAACGTAACACAAAGATTTAGAAATTTCTGAACATATGGGTATTCCCTCTTCAATTTTTAAGGGAGTATGGTATTCCATAGTATTGTAACAAAATTTACATTGGCAATAGAGATCCTAAATCCGAAACCGATTTCTGTTTCACCAGGCTCATTTAAAAGTGAGTTTAAATCATTATTTGCTTGTTGAATCTCTGCATCCGTTGGATATAACATAAATATGAATAGAATGATGTAAATTGTAACAGAGCCCATTGGTAAAATCATTAGCTTAAAATAAAGCCTTCTAGTTAACATGGTCTTCCTAAAATTTTGAGGGTTGAACTGCGATGCGGACACCCATTTGTGCGTGACTTCTATCTGCAGATGCATGCGGTTCGACAGATGTGAACGCACTTTTGAGGAATATTCACTATGTCACAAAAATCATGCGGTATTCGAAAATAAGGCTGCGCTGAAAAGTGTGGAGGATAAATTTTTTGTTCAAAAATTATAGAGGGACAAAGGTACAATTCCTCGCTCGTTCATATAAGTGTGGCTTACTTGCATAATACAACATATCGGCAATAAAATAAGACCGAAAGGAAATTACTTAATACAATTGTCATAAAGCCCCAGAAAATAGTTATCCCATATCGAATTTGCATTGGAGTAAATCGAAAAAATTCGCCAGCTAACATATAAAGTCTGCCATTGTTTACTGTGAAAATCTTAAAAAAAGACTATGTGATATATGGGGAGGGGGTGAGAATGTTGATTTTTTTTTAACTCGGAAAGAATGTTGTGAAACAGTGAGAAGTCATCAGGTCGCTATCTGATCTTGCATCAGGCTTATGCAATCGCTTAAGCCGAAAGGGGAACCAGAGGCCGAAAGGGAGCCGATTCAGAGCTCATTCGATGCGGCTACAGAAGTCAAAGGAGGTGACCCACTCTTTTCTTGATTTCCTTATTTTTACGAGTTGATGCGCGTTTAAACTTTATTAACTTGACTCATTCTAAGGGCTGGCCCATGCATTTGAGTAACCGAAGTCCAACCAACTTCAACCCGCTATCGAGCCGGCTATCAAGCCAATTATCATTCTAAGAGATCCACCGAAAAGAACAACTCCATTTTCCACAGGTAGCAGCGAGTGGTTTTGAAGCAGGAGAAAATCGACCCCGCCCCATTGAACCCTTCATCGAAAAATCTTCAAATTTTGGATTTGCCCCTACTTTTCGGTATATATAACACCCCCTCAGAGGGAGGGGGTGAAAAAACACCTGGTGTTATTTTAGAGGATTTACAGTAATCTTACTGGATCAACAATAATAGTAGAAACAGCATTAATTAAGTCAAGAATGGTCGCTTGTAGCAAAACTTGCCCATATTGCTTCATTTCTTTGCCAGTTTTTGTTAGAATTAGCCAAATAAGGCAAGTACAACCAAAAGTTCCTAATATACCAGAAAGTAAAGAATTAATCAAATGGATAAGTCGTATTAGTAGCATTATAAGTCTAAAAGCTGATATAAAAACAAATATGTAGGGTGGTTAAAAAAACCGAAGCAAGTTCCCCTGGTTCCCGCCACTTAACGTTGACTAAATTCTGCAAAAATTTTTTTAATTTTCTTTCGGAAATTACCCATTTAGGGATAATTTTATGCGGGAAATCGATTGCGCGCACTCCCTCAACCTGAAAAATGCAGAAAAAATGGTGAAAATTCGCCAAAAACAACCACGCAGGGATGCATGAAGGGATATTTCTTCATTTCTCGAGAAAATCGAATTGCATCCCATGTCGTTTTTAGCGAATTTTCACTATTTGACTGCAGTTTTCAGGTTGCGGGAGTGCGCGCAATCGATTTCCCGCATAAAATTACTCCTAAATGGGTAATTTCCGGAAGAAAATAAAAAATTTTTGAAAAGACACTATAGTTTATAGAGTAGGATTTTGAAACAGTTTTTTAAGAGACGATGTCTCGAAATCTCGAACCAGTCTTGCCACCGGCGGAGTCGAACCCTAGACCAAGTGGCTTCAAGGAAAAAGTTTCGCACCATCAACTCGTATGTGTCCCTTGTAAGTTTTTTCTCTTTGATAAGTTCGACAGAAAGCCAGACGAAGAAAAAGACAACGTTTCCAATTTTACGTTCGCAATTTTGCTAGAATCCTAGCTCAAGGATAGCTAGAAAAGTGTCAATTCGTATTTTTTTATTTCGCAAATTTTTTTGAATTTCCAAATTTTATTTTATTGAAATTATTATTTATAGAAAAATGGAAGATTTGGCCCGGACCTAATCAATTCGCGTTTTCAATCACAGCCCGT
This sequence comes from Acrobeloides obliquus, assembly GCA_034698545.1. Taxonomy (NCBI): domain Eukaryota; kingdom Metazoa; phylum Nematoda; class Chromadorea; order Rhabditida; family Cephalobidae; genus Acrobeloides; species Acrobeloides obliquus. The sequence continues at coordinate 8,095 of JAQGBS010001051.1, read as the reverse complement.
GTTACCACAAGTATAGATGTCAATTTTACTATGTGGAAGAATATATGTCAGATCATGTGATCCGTGGCAAAGGCACTCTTAGGGAGGATTTATACTTCAGTCGTGTCGCGACACGACAGTGCATTTTTGTGTTATTGAAACTATGAACACACAAACCTAGTATTTGCATCTGTCGCATCGCGTGTCGTACGACGTGTGCATTTTTGATAACGTGGGGGGGGGGTGTAAAAATCCGAAAAAATTGATAACATAATATCTAGACAGCCCCATATGTATAATATATCAGAAGACCTGATGCCAGAATCATGAGGAATCAGTGTACCGTAAATTAAAAAATTGATATCTGAGAGACACAAAATTAGTATGTTAAATTTTTTAATGAATTCATTTGAGTGAAAACAAGGCTTATTTTTAGACCGATAAATGAGCGGTGCGGAAAAATTGTTTCGCTCTAACGTTGCTTATGTAAGATGTCAGCACAAATAACTATAAAAGAATTATTAAAACATTACAGTTCTATATTGTTTTAATAATTGTATTGCAAAGATGTTGATCACTTGGTTTTCTGTTGCTACAACTGCTTCCGTGACTGGATTAGTCTGCTTCCACCGGATCTTGGAAAAAGTTCTGTCTGAGGGGTATTGCACAAAAGCAAATGTGCAAAGTAAAAAGTACAAAGTAGAAATCAAAAGTGCAAAGTGGGAAAATTATGAAAGTTTTGTTGACAAATAAACCAAATTCATGCCATTGGTTGTTTTTCGAATTTTTTTCATTTTTTACTACGAAATTTCAATATTTAGCTTAAATATGACGAAAATTAGTGACGCGACCAAAGACATCAAGATTCAGGGTCCGAAAAGGGCCACTTATCAAAGACTTATTGAAATAACCTTCAGCCCCCACCAGCCCCCAAAAGCTTCTGTGGGCCTCAAAAGCCCCCGTCGGCCCCGTACCCCCTGGGGGGCGGTCTCCTGGGGCTTCGGACCCTTTCAAGACTTATTTTTTATGAAGCTGGTGCAAGAGAACAAAGAATTGTTGACAGAGAACAAGAATTTGAAAAAAAGAACAAAGAATGCTGGCAAAATTGGTGCTCCGGGTGTTACAAAAACGAACGAAGCCAACGAGAAAAAATGGGAGAAAATCCAAGAAAAATGCATCGAAAATGGAGACTTAAAGCTGCAAGGCAAATCCACCGACTACTTTCGAGACGCCATTTGGGGACAGTTAAAAACGAGAGCCGTTAAGAATCACGACGAGTTTAATAAAACGGGAGCTGCAGGCGGCAAATATACAGAGGTTAGTTTTTTTATAATTTGTTTGTAATTGCTAAGGGTGCGTGCTAGCAGTCGGCAACATTGCAGGATTCAATAAAGTTATTTAGGTTAATATCAGTTTCGTAAGAATTTTCAAGATCGATTGAAAAAAACAGATTATATCCGGTCATGAAAAAAAGTTGTAGCAACTAGAAAATCGTAATTAAAATTTTTTGATGTACAATCATTAAAACAAGGCTTCTGAAGCGTAATAAAAATGTAGTGAACCAGAGGTTTAATAATTCTTTTCTAATTATTTGTGCCGAGATCGTACATAGACTACATGAGAGGAAAAAAGTTTTCCGTACCACTCATTTATCGGCCTACAAATCAGTCCTTTTTCACTCAAATGAGTTCAAGAAAACATATTAATTTTTGTCTCTGATTATAGTCATCAGTTTTTTTTAAATTTATGGTACACAGATTCAAAAACGGACTTCAGATTCGTGTTCAACGACCCTAAAAACCTAGGGTATACCACGGTTTCAAAAATTGATTCGAATTTTCGTTACTATGGCCACCCCAGGTTCGACATTTCGAGACATCGTCTCTTAAAATTTGACTCATCCTATACTCATCACTCAATAGAGAAATTGTAGCTTAGCAAAACAGTTTTTGTATAATGATCATTTTTCTTTGAACCCCAGAAATTTGATTAATTAACCACTCTTATTTCTCCTCCTTAAATGGAGTCATACAATTAACTTATATTCATTAACACCAAAGATGATAGAATATTTGTCTGCTTAGCTGCTTAGCCATGAATAAACAAATAACGTTAAAAAAAACACAACATACGATTTTTAGAATTTCAAAAAACAAGATTTGTCGTTTCAAACCAGGGGGCGAAAAAGTAGATGGTAGTGAATTTTTTCAGATTTTTGTCGTTTTTGAATACCATGGTATTGTGCAAGTTCCCCTGGTTCCCGCCACTTAACGTTGACTAAACTCGGGAAAAAATTGTTTATTTTCTTCCGGACATTATCCGTTTAGGGGTAATTTTATGTGGGAAATCTGCTGCAAATGCATCTGATGTCGGTGATAAAACATATTGGTCGGAATCTGGAGCTTATGTTAACAAAAAGTTGTGGAGCATCCATCCATCATGAGGGTTCGTGTACCCTCCCCCCTTCCAATTCGTTCATCATATAAATTTTTGAAAATTTTATCATGTACCCCCTTAAAGGCCATTCATCCATCCATCCTGAGGGTCCGGTATATCCCCTACTGGTAAACTATGACTGCACCCCCTTGGTAACCTATGGGTCAACGCCCATAATAAATAAGAAAATTGAGTTTGATCTAAAATAAAAAATACTCCGCTTATAAGAAAAACGCTTTACACAAGATACTCTCTAAGAAAATTTTTATTTATCCATTCATATAGCCTACAATTATACAAAAAATAAAATCACTATAATATTAAATTTCTGTAATATTATCCAACCGAGCAAATAAGCCCTTGATCCGTGCTCCACAACTTTTTGTTAACATAAGTTCCAGATTCCGACCAATACGTTTTATCACCGACATCAGATGCATTTGCAGCAGTCACTAATGCCGAAAAACAAGCATCCCCGTTTGTTAATGTCCACGATAAATAAGAAAGTTGATTCGAATCTAAAAACAAAAAAGCTCAAAAACATCATTTTAAATCCTAGGATAAGGGTCGAGGCAGTGACGTAGCCACTGAGAGTTGGGAGGGGAAGGGGCGGTGGTAAGTGGGGCACCGGTAAAAAAATCTAAAATTTTGACCAATTTCGAGAAAAAAACACCATTCTTAAAAGAATATTTTTCCGCTAAGGGGGAGAGGCATTTGCCCTTGGTATCACTCATGGCTACGACACTGGGGTGAGGAACAGGGGGACAGGATGCAGGGATAGAGGAAAGGGAATATGAGAAACACACATTCAAGGGGGTAAATGACCACCCAGGAAAATTTGCGTGGGGATCCCGAGATTTTGCGTGGAGGAGGGGTAGAATTTTACTCATCCGCCCGTGCACCTATGGGAGAGACATGAACAAAGGAGAGAGACTATGAACAAAAGCAGGAGGAGGAATAGGGGCAAAAGTAGTGGCAGTTTGCAGTATAATAGGCAGTGATTTTTTTACACTCAAGAAGTCAAAAAATTACCAGTAAAATCCCAAAAAGCTTGAGAAGCATTATAATTTACAGTACCATTTCCATGGGAATCACAAACCCCATATTCACTTACAAAAATGGGTAAACCCAGAGCAATCGCAGTCTTTGCTTTTTGAATATTCGTGTCCGGTAAATTTGTATAATAATGCATTGTATAGACGATATTCGTATAGTTCAAAGGGTCTGCAGCAGCGATATCTACATCTTGATCGGATCTAGGTGTTGCCGCGACTATGATATTATGCGGATCGTTTACACGAATAACATCGATGATAGCGCTATGGTAAGCTTTAAGCTCAGTCCAGGATAAATCCCAAGAGGGTTCGTTATAGAGCTCATAAAGAACATGAGGGTAACTTCCGAAGACGGAAGAGATGTTAGCAAAGAATTGAGTGGCTTCAGCTTGATGGGTTGCGAAAGCATGCCAGTCAACGATGACATACATGCCGTTAGCCATGGCAATTAAGATGACGTTGTGAATTTTCTAAAAAATTTGATTTAAGACTCATCGACTACTCGATATGGATAAGCCTAGCCCTATTCGTTTATTTCTGACCTAATCTCATACTTTTAAAACTAACCGCATATTCCTCGGCAGGATTTTTTAAATAACCATTGTATTCAACAATCAATGGAACGCGTATAGCGTTTGCATTCCAATAACATTTGAGCTTGTACATCGTCTCATTCGTATAATAGTGATATCCTAGCGGGTTATCACTACCATATAAACTTAAACCACGTAGATGGACTGGTGTGCCATCTTGTTTTGTTATGTATTTTCCTACAAAAATAGTTATCATAGGTCGGCAAGGGGGGAGCCTCCCTCCCCTGACCCACGCATGCACGGACCCAAAATTGAGGGGGGACCACGCACTCATGGGCCCAAAATTGAGGAGTGATCACACATGGACCCCGCCAAACATTTGAGGTGGTCCAAAAATTGGGTGCAGAAGACTAAAAAAAGGTCGTTTTTTGTGGAGTTGGTGGGGAACCACCTCATCGGGGGTCGATGAAGGGGAATGTACCCTAATGCATGTGACTATGTCATTTTTTCAATTCTGCTCAATTCGTATACCTGTAACTTTAAGTTGGCCATATGGAGGGTTCTTGTATGAATATGCTTCTAAAGTCGACGCAAAAGAAATAATTAATAATAAAAATTTCATATCGTTTAATTCGATTTTCAAAAACAATGATGGGCTCCTTAACTATTGACGCCTTTTATAAGGGCCAAAAATCTAGTGTTCTATGATGCTGAGATTAAGGATACTATGTAGGAAATTTCTGTATTGATATGTGGAATTTTATTGCATGAAAGAAAGATAAGAGTATGCATAGATCAAGAGGTTCGTTGTAACAAAGGAAAAAACGGACCTAACCTGAATCTGATGGACTATTCCGTATGGGCTATATTGGAATCGAAGGCAAATGCAAAAGCCATCAAAATTTGGAATCCTTGAAGAAGACACTTCAAAAACCATGGAAAGAACTCAACAATGAAACTTTACGTGCCATCGTAGATGACTTTCCAAAGAGACTTCAAGCCTGCAAGGATGCATAAGAAGGCTATTTTGAGTAAGATGTTAAAAATTTAGTTGTTTTTGTGCTATACTTTCTTCAAATACACGTTTTTGTTTGTCTTTTTGTTATGTTTTACGGGTTATTTTGAATAAAATAAACGAGGTACGCACTTTTGGCACACCCTGTAGTCGTTACGGCCATGTGTATATCATTATTGGAATTTTATTGCTCGAGCGATCGCATGCTTGTAAAAGATAAGAGCACAAATAGATTCAGAATTCATTAAGTGCAACAAAAAAATGACAAAAAAGATACAAAAGTAGAATTTCTGTATGGAAATTGTCGAAAGTAAGACCATTAAAACAGACTTAAATTTTTTCCTATGAATGCTCGTTTATAATCTATCGGTTCTTTGATGCCACTAAAATAGAAGCACGCATCAAACTATTTTAAAGTGCAAATTTTAAACCTGTTCTTTGTCGCTATTAATGCCAGCTAATAATAATCTTGAGCAAAAAATACGTTTATTAATTTGAAAATTTTAAAACGACTATCAAAAATAAAACTGACAATAAAATAAAAGAATAAGAAATGGAAGACGAGCGCCTTCGACGCTCAAGGGATCGTCCAAAAATTTTTTTGCGTTTTTCGGTTCAATTGTTTTCAATTTTTTCGATTTTTTTTCAATTTTTTTCATTTTTTCAAATTTTTTTCAATTTCTATCAAATTTTTCGTTTTTTTTTCAAAAAAAAACATTTATTGAAAAAGCAAAAGTATTTAGGCGGAGACGATGATCGAATCTGCGCCTTACCGTCTGCAAAACTAACGATTTACCAACTGCGCTATGAAGGCAACTGTTTTTCATTCTGACCAAATACGTAAGCTGAAAAGGCAAAAATGAAAAATTGAATTTTTAATTTTTTCTAGAGGGTATCTTCATGATTTTGATGTCGTTTTTCTTCTCTCACCGAGATCTTTCCAATAATCTAAGTTGTAACGGGATTGGATTTAAGACGTGAAGTCTGAGAGATTCGGACTGCTCCGGCACAAAATTTTTTTCTAACGTATTTTGGTAGAAAAATTTATTTGGCAAGGATAATATGGTTTTTGAGGCTCAAAGATGCCGGGAAGGGGCCCAAAAATAGCTTGGAAGTTGCCAAATTGCTAGATTTCGAGCTTTTTCGGGTCCCTGGTACTCAAAGGGCCATATCTCGGTCATTTCAAAAGATTTTTTTCGCGATTTTTTTACATGAAAGGGGAAGCGACGGGCTACATTTTTGCATGCTTAATTGACGAATATGCTCCTGTAGTCATTTTCTAGATGCGTTTGAAAGTTCAGAATTTGACTTTAGGGGCGTCGAAAAATTCCTTACTGGACTGGTCCTTTAAAATCTTTATATACTTAACGTCTCTTACTTATCTAGTTATTGCCTATACAATCTAATCTTACCTGCGCCGATCCGTTACGGTTAGTTCTCTTTGGTTCACTTCGGTCCATTTCGAGTCAATCCGCTTCGCTAAGGTTCGTTCAGGTACGCTCATATATGTATCAAATATCTACCATTGTGGTCTGCTTCGTATACTCCTGTCTATAGACATAGCTAGGATTCGATTTTGAAGGCCGAGCGCCGCAGGCAATTACTCGGGACGCTGCCGAAAGCCTAGCGCCACAGGAAATCACTCGGGACGCTGCCGAAGGCCGAGCGCTGCAGTTAATCACTCGGGACGTTGCTGAAGACCGAGCTCCGCAGGCATCAAATTTTTATACGCTACACTTTATTATCTATTATAAATATTTTTTTAAAATAAAAATTTTATATTATTTTTCCATTTTTTCAACAATTCAAAGCTCTGGAAACTAGGCCAAGATTCATATCCATTTGCATCATATTGGCACCGGGATTTTGGCCATTTCCAACATTTTCCATCTCCGGCTTCAATTGAGATTCATCCCCCATCTGCTGTTGCATTTGCTGTGGCGTATGCTGTTGTTGGACTTGAGGAGGAACCTGAGAGACTTGTGATACGGAAACCTAAATTTTGTACAAAATTGGAATAAATATCTTATTTATAAATCAACCAACCTGCATCATTTCCTGTTGAGGTACTTGCATTTGCTGCTGTTGCGTCACGGAGACCATTTGAGGTGAGTGCTGGGCACCGACCGGCATCATTGTATAGTGGTGATGCTGTTGAATGTATTGGGGTGGTGGGACCTGCGGGGGTGGTTGTTGTTGGGGCGGAGGTTGTTGTTGTTGAGGTGGTTGTTGCTGAGGGGTATGTTGTTGTTGGACCTGCTGTTGGGTTGACATCTGGGCTTGGACTTGAACTTGTTCTTGAGTCACTACGTGCTGGAAAAGTGAGATTTTGGATCACAAATAGAAAAGTTTAGATTTGTAAAGAGATAGATGTTTTAAGGCTTAGGCTTGGGCTTGGGCTTGGGCTTAGGCTTAGGCTTGGGTTTAGGCTTGGGCTTAGGCTTAAGTTTAGACTTAGGCTTGGGCTTAGACTTAGGCTTAGTTTGAGCTTAGGCTTAGACTTAGGCTTAGGATTAGGCTTGGGTTTTAGCTTAAGTTTAGACTTGGGCTTAGGCTTGGGCTTAGGCTTAGGTTTGGGCTTAGGCTTATGCTTATGCTTATACTTATCCTTATGCTTATACTTAGTCTTAGGCTTTACTATCCTCTCATACCATCTGTTGTTGATTATTTTGAGGTTGTTGTGGTGTTGCTTGTTGCTGTGAAACTTGTTGAGTTTGCACACTCATCTGGAGCTCGGCAAAATCCAAAAAGTTGGAAGTGTCCAAGGGAGTAGCGGTGGCCACAATCCCCACCGTGTTGGACACATTCGACACGCAAGATGATAATGGATTACTATAACTACTTGTCGATGGGGTGGAGCATTGTGCCACATGAACATCGTTGTTGAGGATAAGCTCACCAGATGATGAGGTTGTACATGTGCCGCCTAAATTTTTTTGGGGGGTTAGGTTAGGAAAAAATAAAATATTTGTATTTTTTGGGTCTACTTTTTTCGGAGTTAAAAAATTTTAATTTTTTACCGATACTAGCATTACTAAGCTGGCTCAACGAGTGCACCACACTTCCTATACTCATTT
>JAQGBS010001050.1:0-17466 GCA_034698545.1 Acrobeloides obliquus | reverse complement strand
GAGTTTTTGAATGTTGCAAATTAATTTTAAAATGTTGATATTTGGCTATAAAAGTCAATTTTTGATGAAATTTTCGTACGATTAGGGTTTTCTAGGCGGGGAATCGATTGTGCACATTGCCGAGGTATGAAAATGCTTGTCTGACCCTGATTCAGATTTTAGCTATTTTAAAAATTTTTAGCCATTTTCGGGGTATACCCCTCGTAGGGGTACTTTTTCGAGGTCAAAATCAAAAAATTCTTTCAAATTCGTGTTCCCTATGTCGAAAAACCCCCTGACATCAATTTTAAGCCAATTTGGAGAGCTTTTTGAAAATTCGAGTTTTTGACCCCCTTGAGGTCAAACATTTTTATCTGGAAATCACTCTTCCATAAGTAATTTTATGCGAAAAATCGATTGCACACATTTTCGAAGCATAAAAATGATTCTCTGATATAGAAAATGATAATTTTCACTTTTTCTTTAAAAATAACCAGTTTCGCTTCAAAACCAATTTTTCACTAAATCAGGTTCAGGAAAGCGTTTTCATCTCCGGAAATGCGCGCAATCGATTTCCGCATAAAATTACCCCTAGAGGGCTCATTTTTAGAAAAATAAATTGATGGATCCCAAAAAATAAAAAAGCCACTTTTTTGGCCCACTCTGTAATATAAAAATCGAAATTTATGAGGTGATGATGATGACGTGGGGGGGGGGGGAGTAAGCCCATGATGACGGTTGATGAGGGGAATTCTAAAAACGTGAAATTTTTGATGACGTAATATGTGGACGACCCCTGTTCTGATTTTTGGGTCGAAAATCGGATTTTTTACCTATTATTATGATTTTTCAGATCCCCGTTATAATGGATTTAACCATGTTAACAATAATCGAATGAATGGATATGGATATGGGATGCAGCAAAATGGCATGAACCAAAATGGCATGCAGCAAAATGGCATGAACCAAAATGGCATGCAGCAAAATGGCATGAACCAAAATGGTCAGAATAATTTCCAAAATGGGCAAAGATCCGGCTATGGTGGATATTAAGTTATATATATTGTAAATTATAAATATCTATCATTAAAATTATAAAAAACTTTAAAAATAAATAAATTATTAGGCAAAACAGTGTAAGGAAACAAGTTTGTTTTATTTTTACGCTCATTCATGTTATTCATAATTTTATGAAACACATGAAATAAGAATTTCTCAAATCATGAAACAACTGAAATATTTTTTTTTAACCTATGAAATTTGAAATAAATTTTTTTAATTCATGATTTTTTTAAATAGTATGTTTTAGATATAGATATGAAGCTTTATACACAAAACAAGCGCTGTGTTTCTTTGTGCTGCCTTAAAACTGCCCATTATGTTCTGTATATAGAGGGTGAACATAAATAATGTGCTCCTCGTTTCTTTCTTTCATGAAACCCCCAATTACAAAAAATCTGCCGATTTGGAGAACTTTTTGAAAATTTGAATTTTTCGCTTTGATCCCCCAAGAGTAAATAATGAAAACAATTTTTTGTCTCTGATTTCGATGGTTTTAGTGTCAACCGTCTTCTTTCATCGTCCCTAACAACTTTTGCTATCGCATTAGGGGTTTAAATCGAACGTTCCCGGATCATCTTTACATACAGACATACACACATTACACATTCAATGTAGTAGGATTTTATTCCATAGTTTCATAATATTTTTGTCTTTGATTTCCACAAATACATAGAGTAATTATATATATGATGACTAAAAGAGCAATTATTCCAACTCCAATCCAAAATAAAAGTTTCCAATTTGCTGAAATAACTTTTGTATATAAGATTTATTCATCCCATTTTTGTGTTCCCATTTTAATTCTGTGTTTTTAGACTATGAACTTTGTGCTGTTTTTTTGTGGTACTATTTTTGCTAATATGTTTTCAGAATAAATTTATTGTTGTTTCTGAAAACCACAGCAGGTGCTTTTTCAACAAAAAATTTCTCTTATGGCGCTGGTTTTTTTGTTTCATAAAAGGGTTTTTAAACATTTTGTCTGCCGCCTTTTTTGAAAACGCGTCCACAATATTTTGCATTACTACAGGCCTGTACTCTTTTAAAAACCAAACGGTCTGTTTCTTCACTCTACCATTTTTAATTTACAATAATGTTCTTACTTCCGTTTGTGTATTTGGTTGCGGAAATTGGAGGTGGTGAGTTAGAAGGAATAGAAACAGGGTTATTCGGACGTTTGATTCCTGCTGGTACTTCAGTTTCACTTTCTATATTACGCACACCTCCAGTCATACTAAATATTACTTTTTTATTTTAAGTTTGTATAAGATGTCTTTAATGACTTTATTTATTATTAATTAATTTACTTTTCAATTATCTCGTCCCAAAATCTAACCGCTCTTTCATGATAACCATTTTTCATTCCAGGCATTTTTAATTGCTCGTCAAAGTCAATAACAAAATAATTTTTTCTTGCCGGATCAAATGCTTCCCAATCAACTCCATCTTGTGAGAGATTACCATATTTAGCAAAATTAACAAAAAATGATGAGAAAATTTTTTGAATATTTTTATCTTTTTTGGTAAAGTTTCCCACATGTTGGCCAAGGATGTATATCTAAAAATACAGGGTATTCAATAAGTCTTCGCCAATTCAAATCATATCTCGGCGAGTTTATTTTTCTTTATCGAGGTGTTGTTGTAAAGGTCATGTATTCATTTTTTATCTGTAACAAAAGTTTTTTTGTAAGTCTGGGGCCTATTGCGCTCATCTAGAAGTCGGAACTAGGCTTGTAAAGGACCGACTCACGGCCCAGGCCGCGTCGAACAGGGGGGGGGGGAGACTGGCAAGTAGGACCGCGGCTCAGTACTATAGCCGGCCGGGAGATCTTAGGGCTTGCCTTTACATTTTTGGTTTGCAGAAACGGGACTTAGAAGAACCGAAACCACCAAAAAATTTTCTCAAAGGTGCTGAACACGATAGAAACATTTTTACGGCTTGACGATTAAGCTTGTAAAGGGTCGGCCCAGTGCATGCACAAAAAAATGACAGCCCGGCCCACGGGGATAATAAAAAATGAAGGGCCAGCCCACGGCCGTCCTGTGACAAGCTACATAGCATGGCCATTTTACAAGCATAGTCTGTTCCCACGGCGGTCGGAACTTATAAAAAATTAGAGCGCAGAACTGTCCGGTATAGCTTAGTGGCAGATCTCTCGATTTTTAGTTTCCAACGGAGAGGGTTCGATCCCCAGAGGTCTTATGATTAACACTAGCTTTTACATTCTGTAAATTTTACCATCTCTTGTGAATGAGCAGGTGTTTCTTCTGGGACCAGTTGCGGCTTATTTGGCCCAGTTACATAAGCATCTCCAATTCCAGCATATTCAAATTGATAAAGATATACAGGTTGTTTACTCTGTGACATTCGTTTTGCTAAATTATAATGTGTCACATAGAATTGGATGTCATCTGCCAGATTAATTGCACGAGAAGCTAAAAATTCATAATAAGATTGAAAAAATGATATTTTTTTACAGGAATTATATTCTTGAGCGCAAACTTCTATTGTTTTATTTTGATAATCATAACCCCTTGTTATAAAAACTTGTTCGCAATACCATAGTAACAATTCCTGATCGACATAAACAGCATCTTTGATCAAGAATTTCGAACTTAATGTCTCTTTTGATACGGTTCCTGTAACTAATGGAACTTCCGTAATGTTTTCTAAGAGTTCAACATATGAAGAAGGAAAGAGCTTAAATAGTTAAGATTTGTTTTGAGGATGCTCTTAACTCTTACTGCATTTGGTCCAGAATCTAAAGCAACGCCTTGTAATTCTATTATTCCAGCTTTTTCAGCTAAAAGTTGTTGGGAAGAAATTTCTAAAGGCGATTTGTTCCTTAAACATGCTAAGACATTGTTAACAGCAGTTGCATTGTTCCAAAATTGCGTTGTATTGTCTTTCGCACATCCTACGCTATATGCAATATATCTACTGGTTTGTTCATTGCGATCTATATACAATCATGGACAAAAGTGTGTACTCCCTTAAATAGGAGTGAAAAAATGTTTTATCATATCTCAGCTTTAAGATAAGCTTTTTCGATGCGATTTTCTTTCGTTATAGGTAATCATCAATTGAATTCTATAGGAAATCGCATCAAAAAAAGCTTTTATTAAAGCTGAGAAATGATGAAATATTTTGAAATATTTTTTCACTCATATTTTAGGGAGGATATACACTTTTGTCCATGAGTTTATAAAAAGTGCCCAAAAATGGCACTTTTCGTGATTTTTACACCAATTTGGGACCCAAAAATATTTTTACTATAGGGATAATTTTATGCGCTGAATCGATTGCGCGAATTCCCAAAGCCTGAAAATGCTTCCCTGATCCTGAATTGTGGTTTTGAAGCAATTTTCTCTCAAAAACCCAATTTTTAACCTGAATTAGGTCAAGGAAGCAGGGTTCGGGATGCGCAAATCGAAGTCTCGTATAAAATTACATCTAAAGGGGCCATTTTTAAGAAAAAATTTCCTAGTCTTAAATTCGTATAAAAATTACGAAATATGTCCTTTTTGGTCACCCTGTACAATTTAATTTTTGTTAACAATTGCTATTTTCGGATAATTTTTAAATTTTAAAAAGTTGTAGTAAAAATTGAAGAAGTACCTTTTACTAATGGAAATAGATTTAAACCCAAGGCTCCACTCATAACTACAGCTTGTTGAAAAAGTTCTCTAGCTGCAGGCGAAAGCAATAGCTAAATAAAAAGCTAAGTCAAAAATATAACATGAATTACATACCAAATTTACATTTATCGAACCACCACTATGCCCCATAGAAGTAACTTTGTTAGGATTACCTCCAAACACGGTTATTTCTCTTTGTACCCATCGCAAACTTTCGATAATATCTATGGTTTAAACTCATTTTTGGAAATAGTGGATATCGGATTAACCACGCCGAAAACGTGGAAATATAAGAAATTTTTTATTAGGCAAAAGTTTTCGGACCCGACCGAGACTCGTACCCGAACTTCTTGCTATCGTCCAAGTGCACTAGCATTGTGCTACCGAGACCTACAACTGATGCCCGAAAACTTTAGAATATGTAAAATAATTTATACAATCAAGAATTCTGAAGAAATTGGAAAATTTGTTCCATTTAAAAAAAACTGCATTGAAAAATTCGATCGGGAATATAGTTTTTGAACATTTCGGACAGAAATCATCCTTCTTTATATAGGATTAGATAAGACTTTTTCTAAACATACCGTGAAAGCCTGCATTCATGTCAAGTGTTAAGTTTAAATTATGGTTTAAATTTAGCATTCCAAATTGTGCTTGCCTGTATCCAACACTCACAAAAATAACACTTCTGGATGCAAAATTATCTACCTAAAATTAAAATATTAAAAAAATTCTTGTTTACAGAAATTGTAAAGTCATTGAAAATTTGATCGAACTGACTTTTATACCAGTGTTGTTTCTGACATGATCTACCGTAAATATTCTAAAATAAGCCCATGGGCTTATTTTTTTCAATCTCCCAAAAGGGTGGGCTTATTTTAGAAACTGGGCTTATTCTAGAGACTGGGCTTATTTTTTTCAAAGGTCCAAATAAACAATGTAAAAAAACCAATTTTTGCACGTCATTTTCCAAAAAAGGTGATAAGTTGTGATTAAAAAATTGAAAATGCGATTTATTAGCCATCTTTGAAAATTTTAAAAAACGGAAATATAATCAAAATTCGATTGATTTGTCACTAACATAGCCATTGTGCTCGTCTTCGTTCAAATCAATTTCTTAGACAAGTTGGACAAGATTTTGAGCACCACGGGCATTGTCCAAAAGTGTACGACCCGCTGGAATAGGCCCGTGAGGCTTGAAACAATGGATCATTCCATCCTCACTTCCATCAAACACGTTTGTAATTCCACATGTTTTGAATGAAGCGACGATCGTATCGGCGGGAATGGATTACCAAACTTTGCAGACCCATTCGAGATAGGCATCCATTGGTGGAGGTCGAGGGTTATAGCCATTGTGCTCGTCTTAGTTTAAATTTTTCAACCTCACAAAAGAAATATTATTATTTTAGTAACTTTTTTAATCATCTTAGTAACTTTTTTAATTATTTTAGTAACTTTTTAGGCTCTATTGCACTTTGACTGTCCAATCAATTTTTAGTAGTCCAATCGACTTTTAACCGTCCAATGGGGGGGGGGGGGTTTAACCGTCCAATCAACTAAGCCTAGGCTTAGGATTAGGCCTAGGCTTAGGCCTAGGCTTAGACGTGGGCTTAGGCCTAGGCTTAGGCTTAGGCCTAGGCTTAGGCTTAGGCCTAGGCTTAGGCTTAGGCCTAGGCCTAGGCTTAGGATTGGGATTAGGCTTAGGTTTAGGTTTAGGCCTAGGCTTAGGCTTAGGCCTAAGCCTAGTTGATTGGACGGTTAAAAGTTGATTGGACAGCCAAAGTGCAATAGAACCTAAAAAGTTACTAAAATAAAAGTTATTAGAATAAACAAAAAAGTTACAAAAATAAATAAAAAAGTTACTAAGATAATTAGCATTCCTCCCAAAAGGGTGGGCTTATTTTAGAGACTGGGCTTATTTTTTTCAACCTCGAAAAAGGGTGGGCTTATTTTGGAGACTGGGCTTATTTTAGAATATTTACGGTAGATGGCTCTAGGAACTTACACAACGGATTCCAAAACGAAATAGGAACTTCCACAACGCTGTAGAAGTTCAGCATTCCGTTTTGGAATGCTGAACTACCTATTTGAAATTTATTTGCATTCCGGTTTTTTAACACCCCGAGGACCGACTGAAATGATAGTATATTTTAATAGTGCTAGTCAAGACAATAGCTATATAAAAAGAGAAAAAATCTATATAAAAATTTAAAAATCGATTTCCATGATATCCACTTTTAGACTTTGATTTTTTCAAGTTGTGTAAATTCTAAGTGTCATAACTTCGAGTAAAGAGCATTTTACAAAAGGGTTGACCACTCATTGGAAAGCTGAGATTCTACGCTACACCCTACTATATTAGCTTTATGCATGTTTTCGTTTCAATACTCAGCCAATTTTGAATTTTCGCAATAGACTCTATTTTTTCACTCATATTGGATTATTCAATAAGTATTTAGGGTCTATTGCGAAAATTCAAAATTGGCTTAGTATTGAAACAAAAACTTGCATAAAGCTAATATAGTAGGATATAGCGCAAAATCTCAGCTTTTCAATGAGTGGTCAAACATTTTGTAAAACTCTCTTTACTCGTAGTTATGACACTTAGAATTTTCACAACTTGAAAAAATCAAAGTCTAAAAGTGGATATCATGGAAATCGATTTTTAAATTTTTATATAGATTTTTTCTCTTTTTATATAGCTATTGTCTTGACTAGCACTATTAAAATATACTATCATTTCAGTCGGTCCTCGGGAGTGCACATCAAGCCCAAAATTTTTTGCCTTAAAATCAAAAATCCCGATGCTACAAGTTGTCGTATATGTCATAACTAACAACTTTTATTTGAACGGAAAAAAAATTTTCTGTTATACAAAAAAGCCTTTGTGAAAAAACGATTTCTAAGGTTAATTTTTAACACCTACATTGGAGTTCGGGCATTTTTTCAATCTAAATTTTAATTTTATCGACTTCTAGGGGTTGATTTTTTGTACTCGGGGGTTTTTGGGTATGGGGAACACGATTCCGAAGGAATTTTTCAATTTTGGCCTCAAGGGTACCCCCTACATAGAGAGGTGACCCCTTATGGAGGTCAAAAAATCGATTTTTCAAAAAGTGCTTAAAATCGACTAAAATTGGCTGATTTTGTATACTCGGAGGTTTTTGGGTATGGGAAACACGATCCCAAATAAAATTTTCAACTTTTTTTTAAATTTAAAAAATTTTTTGAAAATCGATTTTTTGACCTCCGTATGGGGTCACCCCTCTATTGAGACAAAAATATTTTTCTATGGCCAACGTGTTATTTTTTACCCACTATGAAACAGTCGAATCATACAGCAAAGTACAGAAGACTAAACAGAATCATCAACCAACTATGTTCGTCGTGTTGTTGATCATAGTTGTTGGTTGAACTCTGAGTACCCTTGTATAGAACTTCGTCAACTTCAATAGAAATCGGTCTACAAAATTTCTCGGAACATCATGAGGATTTTCAATAGCCTGGATACGTTGCATCAGCATTTGGGAAACCAACATTTCGACCGCATAAAAGATAAGCCTAATGGTATAAAAGAACTGATAGTTGATGTCTTGCAAAACCTTAATTATGTATTTTGCAAAAGCTACTGCTTTGTCACTGCACCACCGAGACATAAAAAACGCAATCTCTGTTGAAATTTGGTGAAAAATCTTTCCGAAAGGTTCCGACATGTCGTGACACTTGCCGACGTCGGAACTCGAAATTCGCGTGTCTGAACGCGTCGGAACGGCCTATTAGTGATTGTTTCGGAACGCGTCGGAACGAATTAGTGATGTCATTAGTGATCGAAAAACCGTTCCGATGCATGTGACGATGACATTCGTGTTTAGCCACCTCAATAGAACTCTTTCGATCAAAAAATCTTCTCTCTATCCTTAACATCGGACCCTTCTCTACATTGGTGCAGTTATGAAGCTGAGTCTCTCTGATCTATGAAGCTCTGAGTCTCTCTAAATCTCGCTGATTACGGCAATATTATTAATTATAACATATTTTTCAGAAGCTGGATGAACATTGATCAAACTATAAAGACCAGAAAGGAAAAACTTTAAGAAAATATTAAGTTAAATCCAAATTTTTAGCATATTCCTAATTCTTAGAGTTATACCCCAATTCGACCAATTTTATGGCGTGCATTACAATTCTTTGAACACAGCTCAATTCCATTATTTATTTTACATCAAAAATTTCGTTTCGAAACGACTTGATACAGTTGGACCTCTCTATAATGCCACCATAGGTCGATAAGGTGAGGGACCTCTGATGCGGTGATCCCCCTCAATTTTGGATCCATGAGTGAAGGGGTCAGGGGGGAGACTTCCTTTCTTGCCGACCTATATTAGAAATTTTTTTATCTGAAAATTTATTTAGCTTGAGGTAGTCTTCTAACACCCAATTTTTATGGACCACCTCATATGTTCTGCGGGGTCCATGAAGTGGTCCCCCCTCAATTTTAAGTGCATGAATGCGTGGGTTAGAGGAGAGACACCCCATTTGCCAACCTATGAATGCCTCTTGAGAGGGGCGTTATGAAAGAAGAAAGAACGTTATAGGGAGGTCCAACTGTATTATACGATTATTTAACTCGATTTTTTGTTCTGATTATCGTAGTTTTATTGCTAAATGGGTTAACGCAATTTGTGTTTCCATCA
The DNA here is from genome assembly GCA_034698545.1 of Acrobeloides obliquus. Taxonomy (NCBI): domain Eukaryota; kingdom Metazoa; phylum Nematoda; class Chromadorea; order Rhabditida; family Cephalobidae; genus Acrobeloides; species Acrobeloides obliquus. The sequence goes on along the minus strand of JAQGBS010001050.1, from coordinate 8,092 downwards.
ATCACTGAGCTGTTCTTAATCTTCAGAGATGCGATGTTCGCAGAGCTTATCTTCACACCTGGCAAGAAGGAAAATATATCTTGGAATGCCGCACGATATTCGGTGCTAAAAACTAGGATTATGAAAATGATCGCATATGGCCACACAGATATGCCCGGGAAAATTTCATATGAAAGGGGGTTGAGATCTCTTCATATATGAAATTTTCCTGGGGCATCCCTAAGTGGTCGTATGCGGTCATTTTCCCAAAGATTTTGGTTTCAACCAAAAAATCTAACCTGAAAATTAAATATACGAAAAAATTTGCGGCGAGACCAATTTCAATCAAACATGCTGGATATGAGAAAAGCTTTGCAAACATCTCTGGGCTCATCAATATTCCCGACAGCATGAGAATGATCTTAGTAGTTGGATAAGTTGATGCAATGATTATTGTAATTACGGTTAGCGATTTTAAGATTTTCTTAGTGGCAGAGGAAACTTCTAAAAAACGCTTAATTTACACATTTTTAATGCTTCCTGACTTTTCGTCCTTTTGAAAACAAGCCATATAGTCGAATACAGTACTAATATGACTATGCTCACTCCAACGTTAAAATAGTTATGAGCATTTAGAGTATAACCTCGATAGAACACAGGTGGAAGACAAAGAATCACTCTATAAAATTTGAATATAATCAAGAAACTGCTATTGCCGATACCGGTTTCGAAAGCTGACGATCATGTAGGGATGCAGAGGGGAAGTTTCCATGTGTATGAATACTTTTATAGAAAGCTTTCCCGACGGAATCCCTGAATGATCGTATGGTTTCCAAAACCTTGTTAGCAAAACACAGTTTTTCATACGTGTTATTGGCCTTTTCTTCTTCGACCATTTGGGTGTATGCGAGTATAGCCCAAAGTAGAAACACTGCTATAGGAACAGACAACACCGCACATAGATATTTGGAACGGCCAATATTTCGATAGCTAAAATTTTTAGGAATTTCTAGCGCTTTTATGCGAGTTTTAAAGTTCTAATCATTTTGTGTAAATTTTAGATTTCATGGTCTTACATACATTTTAGAGATTAGCGTTTTTACGAATTTTAGGGGTTTTTACAAAGCGGCGCACAAAAAACTAGACACTTAAAAAAGATTTTAAATTTGTTGAGGAATTTTTCAATTGTTTTCAGGCACCAGGCATTTTGCCTGATTCGTTCAGGCATCAGGCATTTTTGTCTGATTCGATCTGCATCAAACATTTTTTAAAGTGTATGGTTTTTTGTGCGCCACCCTGTAGAGTTTTTATGCAAAATTTTGCTTTTCCAGAAATTTCAAGCAAATTTAGCATATCGGAATTTTATGCGAATTTTGGCATTTATATTAGGCTGTCGAAAAAGTCCTTGACAGGTTGTTTACTATTTCTATTTTCTCTCAGCTAGAGAAATTGAGATGAAATCTTTATGTATCCTGGTAGAACTTGTTAGGTACAGAGTAAGAAAGCCCTTTAGACTATTACATATACTAAATAATAGAACAGGGATAAACTCAAACCTATTACGAAATCGATGACTCATCACATGATGTCATCTTGTTTATGCATGACATCACTATTTCGAAATCCTATAGAGTTTCACTATTCTAACTGGATATATAAAGGCTCAACTTACTAAGAGGTCGTTGTTGGGTTCCCTTAGATTAGACTTCTTAGTTAAAGTTTATTATTGTTACCCTTTGCGCATTGTAACATATTTTATTCGAATAAACTCTCAACTTAAAATATTGTGCGCTAGGGTATTTTCGTGGAATTGTTAGACGAGCACGATTATACATGAGACCCAACAGGACTAATCAACAGCTAATTGGGTTGCGATGAAATTTATCGTTTTGTATTGCTTCTTTATCTTTCACTTGTCTTTTTTTCAAATAACAATTTACCATCTAATCATATTAGATTAGTTAATCTCTGCCCTGGGTCAAAATATTACCACCTTGTATGGGGAAGGTTATGTAGAAAACGCACAGTTCAAACAGGACTCAACTATTTTTGTTTTGATAGTGATGGCTTCAAAGACTTGTTTGAAATAGACAATCAAGCCATTATCGCTCTACTTAAAAAGATAGCGTAAAGTTAGCAAGCAATCTTGCAGAACATTTTGGGACCTCTCACATCACTGTGGCAGAACATCTGTAATGCTCTGGCCCTCTCTTCCCCCATTTTCATCTAATTTCCTTTAATCTTAATCTCATTAAAAAAACTTTTCCTAACCAAATCAAAAATTACTATAAACAAATAACAGAGCACTCTTCAAACACTTTTACCATCTCTTTTCTTTTCATTTCCAAACCTGATCTTTCCAAAAGAAATGCGATCGGAAATGAAAAAAGCACGAATACTGATTATCGAACATATGTTCAATGATTTTAACAATGTTCTTTTCACATGAACCGTGTTCACAATCTTAAAATCAATTTCCGATTCTATCAAATTTTGTCAATTAATCACCAAAATGACATTTTTCTATTTTTCGAGGACTGGTACCATCAACCTCTACCACCCTTGTTTACACATGTGTGAAAATTTATCTTTGAACATTAATGCTTAGAGTCCTTATAAAAGCATATTAAAAATTGTAATTAGTTAGTGTAGAATCACTTAAATAAAATTTTCAAATCAAGTATAGATTAGGGAGGAGGGTCATCCACGTAGTAAAAAATCGAACTTTTTTCAACACTTGAATTTTTTCACGATAATGACCCCATAAGGGTTTTTTCATGCGGGGAGCACGAATCCGAGCGAATTTTGGCTTTAAAATGAAAAAACCCTGTGGGGTCATTTTTGTGAAAAAACTCAAGTGTTGAAAAAATTCGATTTTTGACCACGTGGGTGACTCCCCTAATCTATACTTGATCCAAATTTTCTTTAATAATAGGGTTTTTGTTAACGGGTTTTCCTCGTCTACGCTCAGGTCGCACAAGAAAGAATTATAGTGTTTTTTCATCTTTGTCATCATTGTTATCCTTGTCCTTTGAGCACTAACCCGTGTCCTACCACATCCTTATGTACAGGCTATAAGGGCGAATTTGGAATATGTATAAAAATAACTATGAAAATTTGTCAAGGGCTTTTTCGACAACCCAATAATTTTGAGTTTTGCGCTTACAAAAACCTATGATGGAGCAACTATGTCACTTAAAATTTTATAAATGACCCTAATTTTTAGTTTATTTTTGTGTCAATAACACGAATATCAGATAAAAAAGTGAAGTTAATTACAAGAGATACTTACGCCAGTGGTGCAACGATGCTCAACATTCTATCAATTCCAATCATTAGCACAAGAATAAGACTTGCATTTAAAGAAAACTCTACCATTATGTTGATATACCAACACAACCGAACAGACATAAACAGTGAATTGAAATAGAAGCTAGCGAAAAATAAGCCAAGTGGTGCATGCAGCTCCACTATAATATCAAGGAATGATGCTATAGCAATCAGGACGTTGCATGTATGATGAAGAGATCTAAAACAAGTCAGCGTGGGCATAACGTTTAAATAATGAAAACGTCCAAAAATCTTTACTTTTTCTTAATAGTTGCTAAAACAATACATGAGTTGCCAAAAATTCCGATCAAGGCAATTATAGTCATGCATACAAGAGGAGGTATTAAGCCTTGATTAGGGTTAGCTTGAACCTAAAATTAAAAAAATATTGTGACTTGCTTTTAGGAATTTTTTAGCTTTTTTAAAGGGAGGTAACAATTATAGCTTATTCTCTAAAAAAATTTTTTTGCCAAAACAGCCTATACAGGGGTAAAATCATGCGAAAAATTGATTGCGCGCATTCCCGAAGCGTGAAAATGCTCCTTGACCCTGATTTAGGGAAAATATAAATTTTTTTGATTTTTTTATACTATTACTTAGTTTGAAAAGACGTATGTCTATCGTTAGGCTTCAGTGTTCTGTGACAAAGCAGCGGCTTATTGGGCAAGAAGTTTGCAGGTTCGAGTCCCGGGGGGTTATCTACGTGAAAAAAATATTTTTGATCGTTTTTGAAAAAAATGGACTTTTTTGTGTAAAAAAATTTAGCTTCAAACGAGATTCGAACCCGTAAACAAGAAGCCGATGCTTTGTCACTGAACGACTGAAGCCTAATGATAGACAAATGTGTTTCCAAACCAAGTAATAGCATAAAAAATCGAAAAAATCTATATTTTCCCTGAATCAGGGTCAAGGAAGCATTTTCACGCTTCGGGAATGCGCGCAATCGATTTTTTGCATGATTTTACCCCTATATAAGCTGTTTTGGCAAAAATTTTTTTAGAGTTTAAGCCATAATTGTTACCCCCTTTAAGTATTTTTATATATATAGAGATCATGTAGGATGAATATGGGGCCCTTAGCCTTAAAGGGTTGAGGAATGTGTCTTCTTCATGCCATATCTTCACAGGGACCCCCACTCTTGTTGTTAACATATGGTATATTCGTGCGCTACATATCATGCCTTACACGAATGCACTCGATGGCTATTATTTTTAGAGTAATCTGTATATCGTTTTCTCTTTTTTTAAAACCCACTCCGCCAGTAACTGGAACGACTATGTCGACATGTTTGAAAAGTTTTCAGAATTTGCTCAACCAAACTTTTTTTGCAATGTATATATATATTTACGAAAATAACTTTGGTAGATCGGGTAATCAAATAGTTTGCGAGATACAGCCTTACAAACTTTGACCTGAAGTGATGTTTTTATAGGTAGTATTGGTTAAAAACTTAGCATATTTTTTAACCATAAACCATTTTCTATGATCACTGTATAGCTCAGGCCTGAAAAAAATGGCAGGCCTTAGTATACAGACCATCGGCGCGTTACCTTCGAAACAGTGTGGCATAAATTTTTCAAAAATTACCGTATTATTCATTTTTCAATAAAAAATAACGTAGAAATGTGGCTATTAGCGCTGTAAAATTTGAGTTTTTTAACAAAAATAATATTAACGCCTTGCAGATATCCTTAAATAAGGAAGTTTAATTCAAAAAATAAATCCCATGTAAACTCACGAACCATCAAAAACATTCTTTTACCCTATATAAGAATTTTAATTATGATTATGAGTTCTATATGAACTTTATGAGAACCTTAGACCTATATGAGAACTTTAATTACGTTTATATTGTAAAAAGGTCTATATCATGTGATTTGTTTTTGTTGTAAATGAGTTTTTATTTTAAAAGAATGGATTCTATTGAAATTTATGGGAATCATCAGGATTTTGTGCTTGCAGTGTGTGAGAAACATAATTTTGCGATGTTAAACGCAGCCACAGCCATTTGCACATCATTTTTCTAGCAAATAAACTTTATTAAACAACAAGTTATCAACGTTAATTTTCAACAATTATCTCATCTCATGTCTTCAAAAGAGCTTGTTTGAGCTGTTCAACTGTTGCCAACTTTTTATCAGAGCTCTTCTCTCCTAAAACTCCTCATGCCACAAAGTCCAAAACATTCAAATCAGAGTTATTTGATGACCAATCTTCCTTTGTCCACACACGTGGAAAGAGTTCCTTTCAAGGATCTATTGTAGACTTTTCTGAATGAGCCAAAGCTCAATCTTGTTGAAGAATTCCTTGAAGATATTCTCATTGGTAAAGAGGACATTCATGCGTCTCTTTGAGACGACAAGAGACAGGTGCATTTTTATAATTTGCTTGCCTTATCTTTTCGATTAGCTCTGGTCTCTCCCCGGTTTGTAGAAAACAGCCTTACAAGGGACCTTTTCGAAGTGTAAATTTTAAATTGAAGTTTTTTCAAAAAAATTTTCTCTAGATGTTTTTAGTATTATATAAGAAAACTTTTGAGCCGCTCGAAAAAATTTGTATCCTTCACATTTTCGGGGAAATTAACCATAAAAAATCGAAAAACTAAGCCAATATTACTTAGGAAATTAGATCACAAATTCTCTTAACAGCGAGTATAGTTGAGTGATTAGATCCATTTCCTGAAGCGTAAAAATTCCCGAAAGCGTAAAAGTGCGCAGTCCTGAATTTTTTGCGGAAAAGTCGATTTTTGCATCGATTTTTTAAATTTTCATAAAATGATCATTGTAGCAATTTTTTATAGCCAAATGAGATGAACAAAATGACACCAAAATTATCCAATTTGAACATTGTTTTGGGTTATTAAAACAAAAACCCTGATGCATGTTTTTGTTTCAATGACCCAAAACAATGTTCAAATTGGATAATTTTGATGTCATTAAAACCACTTGAACTTCTTCGATCTTTGAACATAAAAAATTTGAGAAACAGCAACTTTTGAAGCTAGCAAGGTGAGAAAAAGAATGAAAAATTCTTATTTTTAGGACATAGATAATTGGTTGAAAAGAATTTTGAAAAGCAGACGCAAATCTGGATGGTTATCACGATAGTAATTTATCGATTCTAGCTGTGAGTCTCGTAATAATTGTAATCTTGGTAGCAGTAAAGGTTTGCCGGAGAAAAAGAAACAAAAATTACGAAATTGAAAAAAATGACTCAAAATTTTTGTAAGTTGTATAATTTATTTCGGTTTATAAAATTTCTCTTTTCTAAAACAACATTTTTGTCGATTTTTTTTCATTTTCCTATTTTCATTATGTCGTCTCTTCACTTTTTCTAATTTTCGTTGTTCATAAATTTCGATGTTGTCGATTTGATTTGATTCGTCGTCGTACTTTGACAAATATGATCTTCGAAAAATCGGCCTTGATGATAAAAGGGACATAATTTCATGATACAAGGTTTTAAACGCAATCTAAAATTTTTAAAATTTTGATGCTTTATGTATAGTTATTTTCACTCATCGAACAAAAATTTGATTCATATTTTAGTGTTAGAAATCTGTCTCATCCGATCTGGAAAGTTAAGCAACGTTTAGGTCGTTAGTCGACTATTCGTCTATTGACTTAATGTATAGTTTTTAATTTTTTTACCAGCGTCTTAAACGTTTCTTAACTTTCAGATCAGATGGGATCGTTTCCTACCACTGAACCATGGAGTTCTCATTTAGTTTTGTGTGAAAACAGACTATAAAACACTACCTTTCTTCTTTCTATATATTTGTGTAAGACTATATCTAAATTCTTTCTGGGTTCGGAACTTCTTGTAAAAACAGGAAGATTTTCCATCAAAATTTTGATCTTTTCGATTTCTTGAACAATCTCGCTTTGTTCATTTTTGGCCATTTTTTCATAGACAACCAATTTTTCTTCACACCAATGTCTCACTTCAATAATGATCAACTCTAGTATTTCTTGTTTGGAATCTTCATTTTCATCCAAAAAGTCTGCGAAAGATTTTGGAATCTGGCTTAACTCTTTTAAAGCTTCTTCAAAAATTTGTTTTAATAAACTTTGATCCCCATTTATAGATCTTTCGATTCCCTAAAAAATTTTTGGACTGTAATTTTAGAGGGTAAAAAAGTTTTACCCCTAATATTCTCAAAGATTCAGGTCCAATTGTTTCATTTAATATCATGATATCGTAAAACTTTGGTTTTTCTGAATATAAGACTTGAATTATCTTAGAAACTTTGGCATCTGATTCTTTTATTTCTGTCATTAAGTATTTTGTTTCATCGAAAAGTTTATTAAAATCACCCTAAAAATTAAATTTCACAGACTTAAAGAATTAGGCTTAAAGAAACAGTCTACTTTCGGGGAGTTGATGCCATGTGATCGAGCACAAAATTTGGAGCATTTTTTGTTTTTACGACACTACTTGAATATCAAACGGTAAAAAAGTTATGATCGAAACAAAGGCAATTTGTAAAAGTACGACTGCGCCGAACACGCCGAACGGGGCACCGAACACGCCAAAGGGTCCCAATTAGGCTTAGGCCTAAGCCTAGGCTAAGCCTAAGTCTAAGCCTAGGCCTAAGCCTAAGCTTAGGCCTAGGCTAGTGGCGTAGCCACAGGGGAGGGGGTATCGGTACCAAGAGCTGTCAGACAACTTGCCTTTGGTGCAAGTTTTACTTGCATCGAATTTTTTCAAAATTTTATATTTTTTGGCTAAAACATGTGTAGAACGACTAAAATAGTTGAAATAACATGTTTTTAGCTAAAAT
>JAQGBS010001049.1:0-17480 GCA_034698545.1 Acrobeloides obliquus | reverse complement strand
TTGAATCAAAATGTCAAAAAACATAAGATATATACGCGCAAAATAAAGTGTGGATAATTATGCACCAACCCAATATATTCAAAGTGTCCGTCTTCTGCTCGTATACATATTCTTCAACTTTTGGGAAAATCATCCACTGCTTTTACAAATGTTTTCATCGAGATTTATCTGCCTTCTGCCGGTTAACTGTCCTCGAACGGGCTTTTCTTGTTGATTTCGGTCTCTAGATAGCGTTGAATTGCTCTGAAAACTGTTTAAAGTTTCACATTCAGAAGAAGAAATTTTCATAACTCCATTTCCTTGCTCGAACGAACGCTGGAAGAGCAAATGACATCCAAAAAGAGTTCTTGAGAAACATGGAAAAAATATTTAAGACAGCGTCTCTGAGAAGTGTTAATTTGGAGGGAGCAAAAAAAGTTTGGAGCTATACAACCTGGGGGTGCACTTAACGTGACTCCAAAATGGTAAAAAACGTTAAAATTTTTATAGACACACACCTCTAGGGGTAAAAATTGACGCGGAACACACTGGTGCTATTATTTTCACTCCAAAATCATCGAAAACCGATGAATTTTCACATTCCATTTCTCAACCATTATTCATTTTTGCTTTTTTCATTTTTTAAGCTTTTTTCCCTTGTTTAAAGATTTTTTTCCATTTTTTAAGATGAATTTGGAGTGAAAATAATAGCATCAGCGTGTTCTGAGTCAATTTTTACCCCTAGGGCGTTAATTGAAACTACGGGTGGTATGCCCGAAAAAATACTCTGGTTTGAAACCTACGGGATGTATGCCCGGAAAATAACACACTGAGTGTAGTATAACGACCGTTATGTAAAAGCTTTATTCGTACGATTGACTAAAAATCCATTTTCTTATTACAACAACACATACCAAACATAAGATTAGAAACGGAGATAGGGTGATACAATTTAAAAACATTAAAATGAAGCAAAGAAGAAAAATTCTCGGACATACTTAAGCTTTTCTGAGACAGGCGTGTGTTTCGATAAAAATTTTAACGCTTTTTACTTCGGCCGTTGTAGTCACATTAAGTGCCCCCCAGGTCGTACAGCTTCAAAATTTTTTCTCCAAATTTTTTGTTCCCCTTATATCAATGGTTTTTTAAATGTTTGAAGAGACAATGTCTTCAAATTCGAACGAATAGAAAAAGAGCTAGCGACTATGCATTTTTATGTCTCCATGTGGCAAAATATCTTCTCAAACTGGAAATTCTCTCTACCCTGTAACAAGAGCTACCTGAACTACGTGTTTTTTTGTCATGGCTATAGTGTAATTCTGTTGAATTCTATTTTGGATCCTAAAAAGAGGTGGTCCTGTATTCATATGAAATTCAAAAACGGATTATTAAAATTATTTTTTATCATATGCTATGTCTGCATGATTGTTTTTACATGGAGAGGTTCTACATAAAAGGGTCGTGTAAAAATCTATTGGCATCAGTTCACATTCATTTTGATTCGAATACAAACAAAATCTGTACTTATTTCATTCGTATTTCATTTTATTCAACATGAGGAACTATAGAAATGCTCCTCCTAACAAGAGGGTTCGTTTCATCGGTCGAACAAGTAAGAATTTTGAAATTTTTATACAATTAAGATCAGAGATGTAAACGTGTATTACACGCTACACGTTTAACGTGTAGTAACGTGTACGTGTATTTTTGTAAAATTAGCGTTTTAAAAAAATTTTCTTTAATGTAGCATGGTTATTAAGACAAACTAAGCAAATTTCAATGTTACTACACCAAAAATCGAAATTTTACGTGTACGTGTAGTATACGATTCGTTCGTGTACGTGTACTACACGTAATCGTACACGTTTACATCCCTGATTAAGATTTTACCCAAATAATCCTATCACAAAGTCACATTCACTGAGAATGATTATATTTCTATTTGAGTAGAAGTTTCAAAATCTAATTCATAGTGATATAAAGAGCCGGAACCGGAAAAGCGAGCCGGTACGGTTTACAATTGCACAACCCCGGTAAAATTCGATCGAAGGTAGGTCATAGGGTAGGGAAGGGGTGGGTCATGGGTCGGGGAGGAGGTAGGTCTTGAGGTGGAAAGGAGGGAGTAGATCATCGGTTCCCGGTTCCGGGAGCCCCCTTCTAAAAAAAAGGTCGCCAAACTGCGGGGGGGGGCCATAAAAACAAAAATTTTGGACCGGGATCTGTGCAATTGTGATACAGTTTCAGAATCGGAACCGAAAGCTTTCAGTTTCATGCAGGACCGTAGGAAGACCATGTGGGGTGTTGATCTAATGGCAATTTTTTTCAAAAATTAGTGTAAAAACATAAGGAGACCCTTTAGTTTTTTTTGCCCTCGGGTAAGTATAGGGGTTGCCGCGCTCAAAGCGCCCTAAGGTAGCTAGGGCATACATGATCAAGGGGGTGGAACGGCCGGGCCTGAGGATAGATGGGAGGGGGGATGGAGGTGGGACACCTAAAAATATCGAATTTTAAGTAATTTATAAAAAATTTTTAATTTTTTCGAAAATATAAGGGTTCCCTTACAATTTTTTCAAAATTTTTTATTTTTTGGTCCGGATGGATGGATGACCAAAAAATTTCGGAGGATGGGTCCCCCATCCTCCAGGGTCCCTTGTGCATGTATGAGCTAGGGTACTGTTCCAAGTTGTTTGAGGTGTCTCAAGTTGTTGTGTAGCATGGAAAAATTTGAATTTGTCGCGCTCGGAGTTGAACTCTCAATTCATACCTAAATGAAGTTGTTATTCCCTCAAATAGACTTCCTAACCGCCTGCGCTACCGAGCCGCTGAGTGTTTCTTCCCTATTTCTACTTGACACTCAATCGACTCCAGTTCTTGTCCTTCTATTGTATTTTCCATATGCTACAGTTGCACACTTGACTCTGCTGCCGTGGACTGAGTCTCGACACTGCAACTCCGCAACATATTTCGATTTTTAGCATATGATGAAAACATCAATTGCAATGGAAAGAAGAAATTCTCTGTTGCTCATTTTGGTCGAACTAGTCAGCCTTGGTCTAATCAAAACTTGAGATCCACAGTTCAAGCACCTCAACATTCACGCTACCAGAATCAGCAAAACCGAACTGTGCCTCAACTCCGATCCCAAGTCCATATTCCCACTAACTCAAGCCGAAATCGCGACTTCTGTCACCCCTATCAACGACCAATCCACGCTTTTTCCAACAAGGGACAAACCTGCCCTTATGAATGCAATGCGTTCATGAGAACCCACAGAGGCCATCTAGCAGAAACTTGTCGTCAATTTGTAACGCCGGGAGATCGTCTAAATCGATTGGAACTCCTTGGAAAATGTACCTTATGCTTTGTACGACATCAGGGTCAATGCAATCCTCGATACCTCCGCTCGGAGAGCAGAAATTCATGCTTGTTATGCAAAACGACGAAAAATCCGATACGAAAATCATTTTTCTGGGATCATCATAAAGCACATTGTTACCCTGCTTTTTATCGGAAACAACTAGATCACCCGAATCTTCGGAAATGGTATGAAGACCGAAATGGATTGGCGATTTACAGTCCAGCACCAACATCTTCTACACCATCTGACGTTCCTATGCAGCAACAGGAAGAGGCTAATTCGACTCAAGAAAATCCAGCACCTTCTGATGCCCTCTCTTCTTTATCTCAAGAAAACACCCTAAATAGCATTAACTTTACCGATTTGGAACTCACAGACGAAGTAACATCAGAAAATGGAGACCCAGTGTTAGAAGAACAAGAGAACCAGCCAAATGCCGCTTCATCAGTAAAAACCGACCAATCTTATCTCAACTTGATAGAGGAGGCCAAAAAATCTACGAAATTTGTCAAAAATCTACGCAACCATATGGAAATCCTTCGAAACGAAGCTCCTAATGGATTTCAAATGTGGTTAGAGCAAAATGATGTCCCAGAAGCACTGCACGATCCGATTTGCCAAGCCATTGGCATCATCTCTGGTTTTCTAACGCAAAATCACCTCGACGAATTTGACTTGGATCTCGAATTTTGTACGAATCCTGTTACTTCTGACATACAAATTCAAGCCCAGATTGCTGAAATTCTCCGTTTACATGAAATAACTAGCTATTTTCGACGATCAACCAAAGTGACACGTTCTGCAAGCCCAATATCGTTAGAAACGCCAGATTGGCTTGAAGAAGATTTAGAATAACTCAATCCATATGGATCCCCCTTTGGCAATCTCCGTTTCTATATATTTGTATTTCCCTAGATTTAATTTTTTCTTAAAGAGGGACTTTTGCGGCAAGTTCGGGTGTAAAAAATTTTTCAAACTTTTTTTCAAAAAACACATTTCTAGAGGTAATTTTATGCGAAAAATCGATCGCGCGCATTCCCGAAGCATGAAAATGCTTCCTTGACCCTGGTTCAGGGAAATAGATGTGTGTATTGAAGCGAAAATCGAACAATTTTCAAAGTTCTCCCTCAAAATCATGTTTCTGGGGGTAATTTCATGCGAAAAATCGATTGCGCGCATTCCCGAAGCTTGAAAATGCTTCCCTGATTCAGGGAAATCGAGAGTGTATTGAAGCGAAAATTGCCAAAAATGTGTTTTTTGGCTGAAAAACCGTCGATTATGAGTATGTGTTACATATTGTATTTGGAGATATATTATAAAATGTCAATTTTTATTCATTATCATCGCTATCAGAAACATCGAATGAATTATTGTCAAAATTGACTATCGCATCAAAATAATTTGCAATTTCATGGATATCATCACCGTCAATCCTTTCATCGTCATGAAAATTCGGCTCCCCTGGTCCATACCATACATGGGCAGACCCCAGATTTCTCACCTGGGGGGGGTGTGGGTCGGGGTTGTGAGGGGGAAGATTAGATCAAATGGCCTTTTATATTAGTGATAGGAAAAAATTTCCGAAAATGCTATCGACAAATCTAATGATGCTTTTTTAATCTTCGCAAAACAGGTTTACGTTGTATCAAGTTTTCGGCTATCTGTAGTATATGCGTTATGAAAACCATTTACGTGGGAAAATTTTCGTTATCAAATTAATTTTTATTTAGGCAAAAAATTTGTAGTCTAAACCCCTATAACGACTTTTTACCATGACACTGTAGTATTGCTTGTTCAGTCAATATGATTACCAGACGTCAATCTCAATCAGATTCGAAGTTTCTTAATTAAGCTGTAGTCATTCTTTGCAAAGCGGCGTTTTTTCGGAGATATAAGTCAAATAAGATTTTTTTTCAAAATCATGGCTTAAAAAAATTTTATTTTTCAAGATTTTTCATTTAAATCTTTTGTTAAAAATGTCGCATGAGTAGCTCCCCATTTTGACATTAAAACTTTGACTGAAATCCTCGTGGGCGATTTTTTATTATTCTATTAAATGTGATTTTCGAAAATTCTCTCAGGAAACTTCGTTTGGAGTCATGTTGAAGCTGATCAGATTGCAAACTACTTTATCGTAAAGAGAGCGGTGTAACAATGCGAACGGTACATTTGCGGATGGAACATTTGCAGGTGGACTTTTGCGGATTTATTTTAAGTTTTTAAAAAAGAACATGAAGCTTTTTTTAAAAACGTAAAATAAATCCGCAATTTCACATCCGCAAAAGTCCGTCCGCAAAAGTCCCGTCCGCAAAAGTCCGTCTGCAAGTGTCTAACCGCCGTAAAGAGCATACAAAATACTAAAACCTTTCGCAAAAAATATCTTTTTTATTATAAGATGATTTAGGGCCTACACTAATTCAAATGGAAGCACCAATTGTAGCACTAATTGTACTCTTGGACTCGAGACGGTTTTATTTTTCAGGGTCAACGAATTTTCGAATGTGGTTTTCAGCAAATTTATAGCCCCAAAAAAGATGAATAACATTGCAAAAGACCACATTCGAAAATTCGTTGATCCTGAAAAGTTATTCTCGCTTTAAATCTTGTGTCTCGACGTCGAGACGCATCGAGACGAGCACTAATTGCAATTAGTCCTTACCAACTTGCAATATGTGCAGTCTCGACAACTTCGAAACAATTTAGTGTAGGCCCTTACATACACATTATTTTGCTATCACTCTAACAATTGAAGGAACTACTAAATGTTCAATTTGATTTCCACTTTTGCATCTGAATCTTATTATATCGAGCACGGCTTTCCTATACGGCTTCACCAATATAATTATAGCCAATGCATTCAAAAACGAATGTAGTGACGAGATTTGGAGTAATGTAGCTGTTACGTGTATTATGTGGTCAATATGAAAGAACAAAGAACAAATCATCGTCACATAGGGTATCAGTAGGCAAATTAATGGTATTAGAGACTAAAATAAGTTTTTGAAAATAAATTTGCCTTACTTGAAAGACTAGCGACACGATTAGCTGTCTTTGGAGACTGTACATCTTTTTTGTATATTTTTTCACTTGTTTCTTCAGATGTCTATATATGTACCATGGTCCGAAAATGGAGATAAGGAAATAAAAAATGAATTCGAGCAATATTATCCCAAAGAAAATTTGAAATTTAGGGTCTTCTATAATTTCTCCACCGCATCTTGGATATAACTTATCGACCAATTTTATTGCGTGCGGGTAATCGTCCTTTATGTAATAATACCATATTCGATTCGAGTACTTATCTTGTATAATATAGTTTAAGAAATAAAAAAGAACGAAAATGATTCCACCATTCACGAAATGAAACAGGAACATTGCAAGTACGACAAGTTTGTTCTTAAACATTTTTAAGGATTTGTTCGCTAACACACGGTATCGATAATATAGTGCAATCACTATGGAAGCTGAACATGCTCCAAGTGATAATATAAGCATAGAAAATGGAAACAACGATGGTAATAAGAAGCCTGGAAGATTCCCAGCAATACCTAGTGTACAAATAATGGGGTCGGGAAGCAAACTTAGAGGCACGTAAACAACAGTCATGTTAAAATCTGTGACGTAAGACCAGAACTAAAAGTACTAGACTATAGTCGATTTTCACCCACAATGAAAAAAGTCCGGGGCGATGGTCAAGTGGTCCAAGACGCCCGCAACATTTGGATTGTCCCCAAGATCTCAGGTTCGAGTTCACCTGGAGTCGAATTCTTTTTATAACATTCAAAATTTATAAAAAATTTTGCATATGGGTATTTTTATGCGAGACAAATTTAAAAATTAAAAAAAATTTTGTCCGCGTTTTGAATTTTTCAGAATTCCAGGACTTGTGATCCTAAGAATCGACCCTAAAACTCCCTCATCAGGAAGATTTATGTGTCTCAAAATCCTAGAGAGTGAAAAGGACTTTCGGATCTACCGAGAATAAAAATTAACTAACCGCTATGTTTAACAAAAAATATTTATATCCATCTATGGCTTTTGAATTTTTAAAAACGATGAGCCCAACAACAATTGCTGTAGATAAGGTGTTGACACCAAAATTTAGATGTTGAAGAGAGATGATGGTGTCAATAAAGTTGTCATCAATATTAACTTCTAGAGATCTATTCATTTTCGGCGTGAAGACTTCTGAAATATTCAAATGATAAACAGAGATTGAATATAAGTCTGATTTGCTCCTTATTAAATACTAGTCCAATAGTTCTTTAGTTTCGTTCAAATATAGGCTTTTCGACTAACTCAATTTTTTAGTGGCGTGATATTAATTTTAGTCAATTTACTAACGCCTAGATACAGGGTGCGGCAGAATAAACCTGTCATATGAGAATGTTCATGATCGTACATCGTTATAAGGATTAAAAAATTTTATTCAAACCATAACAAAAACGACAATTATAAACAAAACTATTCAAAATGATCTCCCTTAGCTTCTACACAGGCTTTCAACCGCATTTTGTCCAACACTTAAGTTAATATGAAGTTGGACAAAAGTTTACACACCCAACCGGGTCTCAAACCCGGACCTCATGACTACCGTCCAAGTGCGCTACCATTGTGCTATCGAGACTTACAACTATGCCTGTTAATTGGTAAATAATTGGCGGTGTATTTTCCACTACTCACACTGTGATTAACACCTGTGTGCCATCTGACCGATTAACGGTACAAGACGGACAGTTATTTCGTTCCAGACTTTGATCAATGCGCGCTTCAAACTTTCAACATCCTTTTGTGGTTTTGCGCATACCTTTTCTTCCAAAATACTCCACTTTTGGCGCTTCTTGAACTTAAATGGTTTCATCCCAAGCTCTTCATAAAGAATTATACGCACGGAAATCCCCAGTTTTTTGGCCAGCTTTCGTGACGAGTTTCTTTTGGTCGTAGGATTCCGCTTGAGCATGCCTCTAATTCGTTGACGGTTTTTGTGGTTCTTGCAGCCCTTTTTCTGCCTCTTCTTGCACGGTTTTCATTGGTTCCGGTTTTTTCGAAGCGCTTAATATCATCGATAACGGTGGATTTTGGAACATCAAGAAGCCTGGATATTTCTCGCATAGGAATTCCATTTGAGTATATCCTAATGATCGCGGGTATTAATTCCTTCATTTTTAGCTAAAAATAGGAATATGATCGGATGAATCAAACTTAAAATTAATGGAATCGCATGTAAGAATGAATAAAATAATAGATAAAATGAACATTTTCAGGTGGCCGGTTTATTCTGCCGCACCATGTAGCGAACGATTTACTAACGTGAGATATTGTAATCGAATTGCTGCCATTGCCTAATCTACTTAATGCCAAATATTAGAAGTCAAAATAGAGTTAGCCTTGTATTTTGTTCGCCGGCGAAAATTTCGATAGCGCAGTAAAGTTGTAGGGCATAATGTGTAGTGCACGAATATACCCCGTGTTACCAGTAAGAATGAGGGTCTTTGTGGAGATATGGCATGCCATGCCCTACAACTTTACCGCACTATCGAAATTTTCGCCGGCGAACGTAATAGAAATTTCTCGATAAACAAATTTTCCTATACTCGTTTTATTTTGAATGTAAATTTTCTTAAATTATCGCAAATTAATTGGACAATATTTATGAAAGAACTAGAGAGAATATTCACGAAAATATTTATAAAAAAATTTTCACAAGGGACACTCACAAAGCGATAGTCCCAGATTTAAACGAAGTCAACATAAACTGATTCTATAGGCCCCAGTAGTTATGAAAATATCAAAATTAGAGTTCTCTTGTTCGATTTTTGGGAATAAAAATCGATTTAAAAATCAGAAAAAATTATGCAAAAAGAGAAGTGACGTGGTGCGAACATGGACTTAATTGAGCAATATATTGAAAGCTAACCAACTGATCCACAAAGCCCAATGTAACAAGGAATGATTTTGTCATCTATGGCCGGATGTTACTAAATGAGTAATCTTTCTTGAAATAAACCTATACTCCGCTTTAAAGCTATACAACCATTAGATCGAGGTTAATGAAAAATATTGAATGCCGCAATAAAAATCACTTTTAAAACTGTTTAATCCTAAAGATCGGCTTCTTTGAAGTGCCCAACTTCTTAAATCGTAGTCATGCACTATTAGCCTATTGGATTTTGCAGACATAAATCATTGAAAAGTGAATTCACAAATATCTCTGTGCTTATCATATGTACTTCCGCCAGCTTGAACATGCTTCTCCCAACGATAGAGCTGATTTTCATTGCTAACAACGTATTGATCAAATCTAGAGAAAAGAATAATCAAAAAAGAAACGAGTATACTGTTTCTGAACTGCCTTCCAATCCTTACGCTTTCTCTTAAAACCTTTTTTGTTCCCAACAGTCATCATTGGTTCTTTCTGATAGACCAGGTGTTTTTACCATTCGGACTGAGATCGATCCATTAAATTAACTTAGTACCTGTACGACTTCACACAAGTTAACTTAATAACTTCGCTAATTGGAATTGCTATTTCGGCAGCGGCAAAGCAATTCGTTTAACAGTTGTTGACGTTAATGAAGTGTCGAATTTTTCATATATCCTAACCCCACAGTGAAAAGCATGAATACGAACACAGCGACGGTAAAAATTTAGCTTATCCGCATGAAATCCGAGTTAGGTTGCAAATGTTGATCTCAACGAAACTTTTATAAACGACTTTGTTTAAAAAACGACTTTCCTATCGATGCAAAAAAGCATTAGCATGTACTGCATAATATATAAACAAAAATGCGGTTAATAAACTTGTTTTCCTATCCATTTTTATTATTTGTAGACATTATAATTTTATAAATAAAAATTCATATTCTTAAGCAAAAAAATTTTGCCCGTTCGATTTTTTTATTTTAATGGGGTAAATTGTCGTCGGCAGGCCTTTGATATGAAATCAGGCCTTGTCTAGGGCCGGGCCGAGTTCAAATGTATAAATTTTATGAGTAGTAAAAAACAATGTTAAAAATTTTATGCAAGCTTTATTACTTAAATTACAAAGATGAACGACAAACAAATGTAATTATTATTTTGTTCATTTTTTAGTGTTAGTGTTCCAGTTTGTTGTTTTTTAGGGGTTTTAGGTGCGCTTTTTTGAAAAGCTAAATTTGATATAAAGAAGACCCTTTCTTATAAAAACTTAACATCCATTGAACGTAAAATACGTAAAAATATCGATAATAAGAGTAAAGGTCATAAAATATACATACAAGAATGAAGAACATGATCAAACAATCCTCGATTGTTTATATTTTGGAGTTTATCATGCGTTTTTGCATAATTTTGGATTTTATCTTTTATAGTTTATGTTTCGTGCGGGTATTTATATTTTTTATTCAATTCTAATCATACTTGAATAGGGGATCGTAATTACGACCCCTGCGCCGCGAGGCCCCCGAAAAATGGGGGGGGGCCGAAAGGCAAAAATTTTCTTTAGATCCCCCCCCCCTTACGCTCTGTCCAAGTTCAGAGCTTAAGACTAGGCCTAGCCTAAGCCTAGGTCTAAGACTAGGCCAAGTCTAAGCTCAAGCCTATGCTTAGGCCTAGTCCTAAGCATAGGCCAGCCCTAAGTCTAAAATTAAGCCTAAGCCTAAACCTTTTCAAAACTATATAACAACATTTTTTGTACATTTTATGGTACTACTAAACATTAGCAACCGTAAATAACGTGGGCTTTTGAGAGAGAAATTTCAAAATTTTCGATTTTCGCTTCAATACACACATCTATTTTCCTGAATCAGGGTCAAAGAAGCATTTTCACGCTTCAAGAATGCGCGCAATCAATTTTTCGCATGATTTTACCCCTAATAGGGTGATTTTCAAAAAATTTTAAGAGAAATTTTTTTCGAAAAAATGCCCACGTCATTTACGGTTGCTGTTTAGTAATACCCACTTTATTATATTCTTGATCATTTTTGGGCATGTACAAGGTACTGATTATTAATATTTGGCACTTTGTAAATAAAAAACAGCCTAAAATAAACAAATGAGCCGCAATTAAGTGGTACTAAACGACTAACAAGGCGTGTTATTATGATAAAGGTGATAAAAACATTTATAGAGAGCTCTTGCTTATGAAATTTCGTTTTTTTTATTAAAAAAAGACTATTTTTACATATTTTCATGCTTGATCTTTTCGTTGTAAGTTCACTAGCACACGTTCTTTACATAGAGTTTTCTTTTTTAATACCGTCTTACATGGCCTTTATCAAAAAAATAACGTTCGGGTTCTAGTTTTATGCCATATCCTGGACAATTTTCGAGTCTATTCATGTAAAAATATATCTGTATTTAACATGCTTTCATAATAAAATTTAATCTGACAAGGGACACAGACGAGTTGATGATCGAGTTTTCAAAAAAGGCTGGTATATCTTTGAAGAGCATCAAAAACTAGTAACTTATGCGCTGGAACTAGCAGATGAACCCCCACCGATTTTGAGCAAATCCATAATTAAAATTGGTTATTTTATACGATTCGATGATAG
This sequence comes from Acrobeloides obliquus, assembly GCA_034698545.1. NCBI lineage: Eukaryota > Metazoa > Nematoda > Chromadorea > Rhabditida > Cephalobidae > Acrobeloides > Acrobeloides obliquus. The sequence goes on along the minus strand of JAQGBS010001049.1, from coordinate 5,609 downwards.
CTGAAGGTGAGAGTTTAACCACTGAACCACAAGGGCTCACATCTTAAAGGACATTTGAAATCAGCTATCATCGAATCGTATAAAATAATCAATTTTAATTATGGATTTGCTCAAAATCGGTGGGGGTTCCGCAGCTAATTCCGGCGCATAAGTTACTAGTTTTTGATGCTCTTCAAAGATATACCGCTTTTTTTGAAAACTCGATCATCAACTCGTATGTGTTCCTTGTGAGCAAAATTTTTTCGGCTTATATGGGTGTGTAATGATCCTTATGTAAAAGTATTGCGATGGATGATGCAATGCCCGATTTATTGTTTAGGATGAGGTCAAAAACGGCATGAAGTGTTTTTGGCCGATCATGCTTTTGTGCTGTTCTTTTCGTCGTTACATATAAACGAGGGTGTGGAGTGAATGTTTTGAATTTTTGCATAAGTTTAGTATTTAAAGTCAACAAGTTTGATAAGAATCTGATTTTTATAATTTTCAGTTTGTTTTATGATTAATTTGATTATGAATAAGGGCCTCTACTAATTGCGTTTCGAAATTTTGGAAGCACTAATAGCAAGTTGGGGAGCACTAATTGCAATTAGTGCTCGTTTCGACGTGTCTCGACGCGTCTTGACGCATCTCGACGCTTTTTAAATTGCGAATATCTTTTTCAAAATAAACGAATTTTCGAATGTTGTCTTTTATATTTTTATGCATCTTATTGTGGGCTATAAATTTGCTGAAGACTACATTCGATAATTCGTTGACCCTGAAGAATAAAACCGTCTCGAAGACACCATCTATGCAATTAGTGCTTGTCTCGAAATCATCGAGACGAATAAGTGGAGGCCCTAAACTTGCCATTTTTAGACTTTTCAATAAGAATTTATTTTCGACTAAATTAATACATCGAAATTATGGATACTAATGTATTAAAAATTATTTTAATTATTGTAATGTTTGTATTATCAATGATTTTTGGAACATTGCCGATTAAAGTATGGTTACCTTTTGGTACTAGCCCTAATACAAGCCCTAGCCTTAGTTCTAGTTCTATCCCTAACTTTATTCCTAGTTCTAATCCTAGCCCTAATCGAACTCTCTAGTCCTGGCTCTAGACCTATTTTCTTCGTAAAAAATAAAGAATTTTCGGATTGGGAGGATGTGGCTGTAGGCAGTTCCTTGAAACCAATACTAGGGGTACAATATATTTATATGTTCCCAGATCCCAGTCTCCGGGCCCTACAACCTCTAGGATGTCATCATCAGAGGATCCTAAACATTGGGCATGTTGATCAAGAGATTATTGAATTGATCAAATTTTAGGTATTTCAAATCCTTGAAGCAAAACGAAGATCTATGCTTAACAATCCGAACGATAAACATGTTCATTGGCCATCTATGCTTATTTCTATACTAACTTGTTTTGCTGGAGGAGTGTTTTTGGGGATAATATTTTTGGATCTATTAGCTGACGCTTTGTAAGTGATAAGTCCATAAAAAACATGAAAATGGGAGAGAAAGAAAAAGTGTTTGGGGTTCTCCATCTTTTTTTAGAAAATTTTTTCCTTTTTTTAAAAAACATTTCTGATATTGGAGAGGGACCTTTTCATTCAGGAAACTATCGCCGGTACGAGCATAGTAAGAAGCGATTTTTCTCTATTTTTCTTGATTAACATCCGAATGCTTTAGAGATTCCTTTAACAATCTAAAAGACCAAAAAATCTGGAATATCGACTACCCGATTGTTCAACTTATAGCTTTATTGGGATTTTTTGCTGTTTATTCAGTCGACGAATTTAGGTAAAATTTGCCAACTTTTTGAGCCCAATATGATTTGTTTAGCACCAGAATTTTCACGGGTTCTCATATGCATAATCAAACTTTGGTAACGAGACATTCTGAGATATTTGATGCTACCAACGGAAACGCGAGTCCGAATGGTTATAGAACTATGGGATCCCCATGGTAAGAATAAATGAATTTATTTTCAATATCCATGGCCTAGCCGGTCCCGTTTACAGAACATTTAATAGAGATAACGAAATAAAAAAAAACCAATAAAAAGGTCAAAAAAGAAAAGGTGTTTTATCAGGGGATTCAATTCAATTTAGTAAGTGAATTCTGGTTAGCATGCACTTCCAATTTGAAGACCTTTTCCGACTGGTTACTGCATGCTTGAACAGGATCGGCTGGCTTATGGTCTTCATTTCTTTCAGTAACGCGTTTCATATGTTCTTACCGTGTTGAGTGAGCTGTTCTCGACTGTAGTAAGGTGTGTGGATCACGGGATGAGATTGTAGTCCAGGCCGAGTCTTGGGCAAGTCCGTTAGGTAGTGTCGCTCTTCTTGAGGATTATTCTTTCTGGCAGTTGTCGGGATCCGGAGACGTATTGATGCAAGAGGACGAACCTTTGTTCCATGGTTATCTGACTTATGGGCTTCCAGTTTAGTCGTTCAAGCAGCGATTCGTATGGGTCTTGGAAGTTGTTGGTGATGAGCTTGGCGGTGAATTTCTTTACGTGTTTGATGGTACTCTGCAGGGTCTTTTGCGAAGGATATACGACTCAATTGAGTAGAATAGAATTAGCTCATTTGTGGCTTTGTAGACCTTCTTACAGGTTGATTTCGGAGCCCATTTTCGGAGTTTTCTGCAGAGAACATCAAGTTCTTGTTTGCAAGGAATTATTGGGAGACGTGTCGATTGCGTCAAAATTATTTACGTCAATTTTTGATTGCGTCAAAGGTCGATTGCGTCATCCGACATTTGCGTCGATTTTTGATTGCGTCAACAGATATTTGCGTCATCCGACATTTGCGTCAATTTTGTTACTACCTTGACACCTTCCTGATAAAAAGGTAGTAAAGTTACTACCTTGACACCCAATGACGCAAATGACTGTTGACGCAATCGGAAATTGACGCAAACAAAAATTGACGCAAATGTTGGATGACGCAATTGACTTTTGACGCAATCGAAAATTGATGCAAACAAAAATTGACGTAAATGTCGGATGACGCAAAGAATTTTGACACAATCGACACGTCTCCATTATTTTAGCTAAAAATTCGAGAAAATTTTAGCGATATCCATACCAGACACGAACCTGAAACTAGTGACGAAAATCTGAATGCCTTAGAAGACCGACGAACTATGATAAAGTCCTTAACTTTTGTAATGGCGATTATTTTTCATTCTACCTTTGATGGTCTATCGTTAGGAGTTCAGGTAAGGGAGGGTTTTTTGTTATTATGAGAGAATTCACATTTGTTTAGGATTCCGATTTTTCTATACTTTCGCTATTTTTTGGGTTAATGGTTCACAAATCCGTGGTGGCTTTTAGTGTCGGCTTGAGGCTAATAAGATGTCATAAAGAAAGAACTTATTTTGTTGTCTTAATGATATTTCTTTTTGCTATCACTTCACCGATTTTTGCTGGTATTGGGATGTTGATAGAGGTAGGTAGAAAACTCGGAGACATCTACCCTAACAAATCGTCAAAAATTCGATTTTTAAGTGTTAACACAAAAAGTTGACGTTCATAAAGTTGACACAAAACGACTTTTACACGATAAAGTTGACACGAAACAATCAATCCTATTCTTTTTTTTGAAAAAATTAGAATCAATTTGATGAAGTCTAGGAATTTTCCCACAACGAATTAGGTCATATGGACAAAATAGAAGTCGTATCTCGTGTTCTCAACGATACCTTGTCAACTTTATTCATGTCAACTTGATCGTGCCAACTTGATCGTATCAACCTTGCGTGTCAACCTTTCGTGCCAACTTTATGATCATAAAAAAATTGACTTTTTCTGAATTTTTGTTCGAGATCTATACGATTTTTTTAGGACCTAAGTGACAACAACGTCACTAAAAACAAAGTTTCAACGATTCTAGTGAGTGCGTCAATGGGAACCTTTTTATACATCTCATTTTTTGAGGTACTGTATTCTTTCTGTTTGCATCCACACCCAAAAATTGTTTAGATGTTAGCTCCAGAACGAGAAAATGATAAGGGCACAATTTGGAATCTCATAGCAACATTCGTTGGGTTTGGCATAATTGCGGTCATTATGATATGGAGCAGTTAAAATTTGTTTATGAATTGTGGTTTTTATCTGTACATTTTATTATCACACTTCGAAATATAAACTTTAAAATCAAAATAACGTGTTAGAAAGCACTAGTAGAATGTTGAGGAAACTGGATAGTTGGGCAAGAATTCAACCATAGTACCTAAAAAATGAATTGAGATTTCAAAAAAATCTTTACCACCCACGGTTGTAATAGTTTCGTCTATATCCGTTGTACTTTTCAACTATTAATCCTCAATTTGTCGGCCTTCCGACCCAAATTCTACGTCTTCTCACAACCTCCCCCTCACAACCCCCAGGTGAAAAACCTGAGGTCCGCCCATGTATGCTCCTGGCGGCCCCTATCCATGGGGTAAAAAATTGACAAAAAATTTTTTGTCCAATTTCGATGATTTTCGTGTCAATCGTCTTCTCTCATCAGGGGCCATCCAGATATTACGTAATCACCGTAACCATTCGAGATCTCGTGTTTCCTATGAGTTTCATGACTTGATTTTGGTGTCTACCCCCCCCCCCCCCCCCCAAAGGGGGGGGGGGGGTGCCATTGCAACTTTTGCAATGGCACTCGGGGTTTAAATCAAGCGTTTCAGAGATCGTCTGGACAGCCACACACACTACACGTCTAATGTAGTAGGAGTAATTAATTTTCGCTTATCTTCGTATAAAAATTTAAACCACGCGTGTTTTATTTTTTTACGCTTAAATAATGAAAAGAATTAAAAAATATTGCGTGATAGTTTATTGCGTGAGAACTTTTTTATATTAATTCGTAACATAGCTTAGATATGTACAGGGTGTTACAAAATACCCCCTTCTTATTTCGAACAGATTCTATAAGCTTGATCGTTTGATGCAAGGTTTTTGGGGAATAATTTTATGTGAGGAATCAATTGCTCGCATTTTTTAAAGTGTCAAAAAAAGAATTCAAAATAATTACATTGACCTATGAGTAAGAAAAATTGGTGCACCGAAGTGAAAAATTATCCGAACCAGAGTCAGATAGATTTTTTTGCTTCGAAAATGCTCACAATCGATCAAGTTGATATGAAAATTTCATATCCAAAAACCTAATATGAAATGACCAAAGCTCATATGAATCAGGGACAAACAGGGGAGGAGAGGGGCTTTAGTGCTCAATTTTCAAAAGTTACGGGGGTAGATTGGTTAAGGGGGTAGACTCCTCCTCTTTGTCCACCTGTGATATGAATCTGTCGTTTATTTTGTAACACCCTGTATAATGTTATACTGTTTCAACAATGAGAAAGAAGTATTAAAAGTCTACCAATTTCAAAACGTAATCATTCTGTAAACACACATGTTAAATCTTTTTGAGTTCTCCGACCAAATCTATTATTCTCAACAATTGACAGTTTATGCAATCTTGTGCATACTAGTATCATCACTAGCTTATTTTCTCATCTACAATGTAAAAGTAACACACATGGGCATTTATAAATACTACTTGATTAATATAACTTCATGGAATCTATTGTTGTGCATAGACTCTGCTGTTATTACAAGA